>VWZD01007401.1:980168-1055308 GCA_013396695.1 Sakesphorus luctuosus | reverse complement strand
GCGGCCCCCCCGCCATGGCCGGAGGTGCCGAGGGCGATGCTGCAGGCGCTGAAGGTGATGGTGGTGATGATGAAGATGAAGGCGGTGCCGGCGGTGCCGCCAGGNGTGACGTCACAGAGGGCAGCCCCGCCTACCTCGGCGCGGTAACGTCACCTCACACAGTCCCGCCTCGCCATGACGTCACCGAGGAAAGCCCCACCTCCTCCGAGCAGTGACGTCACCGCACACCGTCCCACCTCACCATGATGTCATGGAGGGAAGCCCTGCCTCATCTGAGCAGTGACGTCACTGCACACAATCCCGCCTCGCCGTGACGTCACCGAGGGCAGCCCCGCCTCCTCTGAGCAGTGATGTCACCACACACAATCCCACCTCGCCGAGACGTCACCAAGGGCAGCCCCACACGGGGGGCGCGAGTGGGACCTGGCTCCTGCCTTGTGGCACAAACCAAACATCCCAGCCCGGGACCTGCAGGGACTGGGGCTCAGCATCTCAGTGTGCACATTCCCAGCCCTCACACTCGGCCTGCTCAGGGGAACAGGGAGGTTTGCGGTTCAAAGTAAGAGCTGAACGATTCCTGGTCCACAGTGGGGGCAGCGCCGTCTGGGTGTGCTCGCCCTGCATCCTCTGCGTGTGCCCGCCCTGAATCCTCTGCGTGTGCCCGCCCTGCATCCTCTGCGTGTGCCTGCCCTGAATCCTCTGCGTGTGCCCGCCCTGCATCCTCTGCGTGTGCCCGCCCTGCATCCTCTGCGTGTGCCTGCCCTGCATCCTCTGCGTGTGCCCGCCCTGCATCCTCTGCGTGTGCCCGCCCTGCATCCTCTGCGTGTGCCTGCCCTGCGTCCTCAGTCTCCAAAGAACATTGTAGGACTTCATGTTTCCTTGTGAGGTGAAGGTGATACCAAGGGTGCTACAAAGGGCGGTGTCTGTGAGTGACCCGTGTGCTCTACAGGTGCAGATTCACCAAAGCAGAGTCACTCCAATGGAGGTTGTTAAAACTAAAGAATGAACAGAGCATTAAGTGCAAACAGGATCTGAGGCAAAGTTACAGCTCTGACCTCCTGGGGACCCCAAATCAACGCTGAGATTCTTCAAGGTACTTTTTGGAATGACAGTATATACCCAAGATCCAGGCAGCAATATGGATTTGCTGTTGTAAATACATCAAGGGTGTTGGGCCTGTAAAACGGTGAGTAAATGAAGAGTTTTCTCTAAAGTGTAAAGTCATCAGATCTTGCAAACAAATGTAGGAATAATAAAATCTGGCTGATGACTCAGAGGGAGCTGGAAACCACAGTGGGGTATCAGACACTGATGGCTCTGTTAACACATCCCCTTTGTTTGCTCAAGGTATTGATTCAACCACCACATGATCTTTGGAGGCCCGCCTGGTTTATAGTGCCTCTCACAGCCAGAACCCCTCTGACCTTATCACAATGACAAAAACTTCCAAGTAGGTGTAAACACTGAGAAACACACCTGTGGGTCCTGATAACATCAACACAACCTGCTGTAAGGACCTCTTTGCCAAGGCTTCCATCCCACCCCAGCGGTGGCACACACACACACTGCAAACACCTGAGGATTCTCAGGGAAAACTGGGCCAAAAAGGCTCATTTACACACTTAAACTACAAAGGTACAAAGGCAGGTGGTTGAGAAGCAGCTGTGCCTTCTGGGCACAAAGAAGGAGGGGGAAATCAATTTGAGCAACTGGAGCATATAAGGACCTTCAGAACATGCACATGGCCTGGGTGTCCTTTCTGTTGTTTTATTCTGTTGCTGTTCCTTTGCTCTGCCCCTGCCCTGGAACTGTGCACGGTGAAGAATCTCCTGCTGCTGCCCACTGGTGCCAGGGCGGTGGGATTGCCTGGGTGGGAGCCAGAGCAGCTGCCAGACAGCAGAGAGAGCCAGGGCCGTGTGTTGGGTGCCAGCCCAGGCAGGGGTGGGCTCAGGGCAGCCACTCACCGAAGTGCCCCCCAGGACAGGGGTTTGCAGCAGGGTGGGTGCGACCCGACTCCGCCGCCTCTACCCCTCATTGCCCAGCAGAGAGCACTGCGACAGCGATGTTGGGAGCAGAGCCGCCTTCCAGCAGTGAGGGATTAGGCGTGAGAGGTTTGATCCTCAACAGATCCTGTGCAGGCTCTGAGTGCACCTCCAGTTTTGCCTATATATGCCTATCACCCACTCCGGACACTTTGAAGATACTCCTTTTGTGGCTGCTGTTCCTCTTCACCAGACACATCTCTGAGGGGAGATCAGTTCTAAATATCTCAGGCATTGCTGACTTTTTCTGAAGCCCTGAAACACAGAGCCATGGACACTGTTTGGGCACTTCATTTGTTTGATCCAGACACCTCATCCTGGCCATCATCCCCCTGATTTTCATTTTCCTCATCCAGGTGGGATGAGGAGGTGTGTTTTCTTGTGGCTGTTCTCTCAGCAGTGGCACAGATGGGCTGCTCTGGGGTGCTTCTCCTTCCCCATCATAATTTTTGGGTGTTGATCTCAAACTGGGAAAAGCATGGATTGTCCAATCCCCCAAACTGCTTCACATGTCCAGTGGGATATTTTTGGAGAATCCACCTCTTTCTTGCTTCATGGAATTGGAACTCCTGGGGTACCACACACTATGGGGTGTCTGCTCCTCTGTCACAGGGTGCACTTCACCCCTGGGAGCAGAGAGTGCAGCTCTTGGCTCAGGGATGTGGGTCCAGGCTCTGAGTGTATCAAAGCACCAGGAGAGTGGGCCAGATCTGGGAAAACACTGTGTTCCAGACACTGTTGTTGCAGCATGTTGAGTATTTCTAGGGAATTTCATGAGGATAAATGTGCACAGAAGCACTGTGGCCTCCACGGATCAGACACCACAGGAGCCACATCAGGGGAAGTTCCTAAATTACTCTCTTGCCAGTACAGAATGAACCCAACCAGGAAAGGGTTGAGCCAGCTATTCCTGGGACTTGTTTTGTCTGGTGGCTTCCTACAAAGTGGAGCAAGGACTCACCAGCTTGTTCCACATCATTAGCAGCTGGCAGCTCCCCAACCATTACCAGCCTAGTCTGGACCTCACCCAGCATCTTTGAGATGAAAGACATCTCAGCACCACTGCACTCACTGGTTTAGGTCCCAGTCCAGCTCCCACTGAAGCCAGTTACTCTTTTTCCACTGAGTGCAGCTGGAGCTGGGTCTGACATCCCTGTAACAGATCTGTCTCAAGTCCTCAGACTGGTGAAATGTTGGTAAAATAGCCCAACACAACAGGTAGATGCCTGCAAGGCTGCTGTTTCCTGGCATCAAATTAAACCCAGCAACACAGTCAAGCAAGAACCAAAATAGAGGGTGTGCAGCCAAATATAGGGTAAAGAGCCAAATAGAGGCAGAAAGAATCCTCATTGCTTGAGAATGGAAAGGGGATCAATGGAAAAGAGCAGCAGCATCCTTCTCTGTGAACCACTTCCCTCCATCCTCACAGCAAGTTCTCTGCAGGCAGGACTAGCATTAATAGGAAACATATGGGAAGGGAGTCTGGGTTCAGGGCTCCAGGACGAGCAGCTGAGGAATGGAGGAGATACCTGGACTCCATTCAGGAGTGAGCTCAGGGATCAAACATCTCGTGAATGGGGAGTGGGCTGGGTGGGAGCTTCAAAGGTGCAGGGTCCAGTTGAGTGCTCCCCACCCTGCTGGGGCAGCACGCCAGTCTGAGAGGAACATTCCAGCTCCTGCACAACAAAGTGGGAGAGTCACTGCCCATGCCCTGCATCTTCCACACATCTCTCTCCCCAGCTCCCAGGTTAAGCTGTCAGAACTGGACCAGCCATTAGGGACACTGGTCCTTGCTGAGGTCTAAAGGATGCTGTAATGTAAGAGAACAGTGAATTGTTACACAGCAGAATTAGAGTTGCTTCCAGTTTAAAGCCCAACCTCGCGGTGACAGCCTGCATCACCTGCATGCTCCTGTCACCCCCCAGCTGCAGTTACAGCAGAGACATGGGGAGGAGAATCTTCTGTGTGACAGTGCTCGGAATATCTTTGTTTCCTGTGTTAGTGCTTCTCTGCAGTTTAACTGACAAAATAACCTGCAAGAATGAAATATCCTTCATCTCAACAATACTTCTCACCTCCCTGGATTTGCACATCGTCACTTCGTTCAATCTTTCCCTTAAATAATTGAAGCGAGGGTGGAATGCACAGAGCAAAGCTCAGTTACCAAATGCTCTGCTGTTTTATTAGCTAACATCAGCACAAAGTGCTCAGGAAAATGGCTGCCCATCCCACCAGTTTTATTACCTTCCACATGTGCTTTTTTATTATCATTAGCTTAGCTTTAAACAATCCTTTCCAACCTTTCCCGTGTCTTGATCTTTGCTGTCCTCACTCCAGAATTAAGTAACAAAGTTGTAACCCAGCATTTTCCATTCCTTACTGTACAGGGTTCACTGGGTTATTCCAGGACTACTTCCTTTACCTCATCCCTGACGTGCTGGTTCTGCCATGAAGCCCATGCTGAAATTACAGCTCCAACTTCAACATTAAAGCTCTGGGTGACCTTCAGATTTGTCTCAGTAGATCTTCTGTCCAGCATGGCTTTAAAGAGATTTGGTCTAACAGCCCAAGATTTGGATTAAGTTTTATAGAAACAAAAGCAGTAATTGCCACAATTGGAACATATTTTTCCTTGGGTTTGTTTTTTATTTAGTGGATGAGAATTTCCATTTAAATCTGCTCTGCAATGTTACAATCTGGGTACAGGAACAATGAGCCAGCATGGCTCTTGCAATGCAGCAATAAACTCCTCAAGGACTGTGTGTCCTCTTGGTGCAGCTTTATGGGCCCTGCCTCTTTTTCTATAAATTTGACAGTGTCAATTATCAAATCCCTCCAGAAACTCCTCACCCACTTTCCCCAGCAGCTCTGGAATAACCTGCAATGCCCTGAAACATCTCAGGATTTCTTTGGGTACCAAGTCTGGACACAAGGCTCGCTCAAAGCTCAGTCCTTTCCCTTTTTCCTGATGCTGAAGGGCTGCTTCAATGTCGTTGGTGCAAGAGCTTCCTCAGCCACATCCAGGCCACTCAGTGGTGCCCACCCAGGCAGCCTTTGGAGCTGTGGATCCTCTGTGAGCTGAGCTCACTCCCTGGCAGCCAGGACTCTGTCAGCTGGGACTCTGCACTGTCTGTCAGACATTGCACTGGTGTGTGTTGTTCATGCAAGGCTTTGGAGCTCTTGCTCTGCTGGGCCACCAGCCTGGGATGTGCTTCCTCCTAAACGTGTCCTGCTGACACTCCAAAGGAACTTGGTTGTTTTGGCTCCACTGTGCTCCAGTTCCCTGGGGGTTTGCTCTGGTGGCTCAGGAGTTCTGCCCAAGGCAGTGCCTTCCCCTGCACGGGGCAGAGGGCTGAGGGTGCTGGTGGAGGGGCAGAGCTCTCGAGTGGGAGGAATTAGAGCTATGCAAATGGCAGACAGATGCTGAACTCCTCCATGCTGGGATTACTCAGCAGAGGAGTGCCCTGGTGTAGGCACAGGGACAAGGTGTGAGTGGGAAGTGTATGGGAAAAGGGGGGGCCTCTCCCACCAAGAATATGTGCTTTGTACCCTCCACTTCTCTGCTTTTCAGCCAGCCAACAAAATGAAAAACACGTGAGGGGTGGAGAAGGAGGGCAGGGATTTATGGGTTGTTTTATAGGAGATGATATAAACCACTTTTATGTCAAGTTCTCTGTTGTGTTAATTTCCTTTCTCCTGCTCTTCCTCTTTTCTTAACCACATGCAGCAGAGGCAGAGCAGGACAGATCCAGGCTCTCTGCAGCCCCAGCATCAATCCACCTTCAGAATGCCTGTGGTCAGTGGCCAGCCCATCCTTCTCTTACTGGGCCATTTATTGTGCCTTATGGGACAGGGAACCTGGAGCCAGGTGATGTCTTTGTGCTGTGGACACCTCAGTCTTGTTGGTTCACAGCTGCACTGAAATGTGCCCTAAATGCCTCTGCAGTTGGGATATCTTTTTATCTCTTCCTCAGGATTCCACTGCAGTTCCAATCTCATTGTCAAGACCTACACGATTCTCAGTCTAAGGGGATAAGGCAGGCAAAAGAAGTAGAATTATTTCTGTTTTATGGAGGTATAGAGATGCCTGTGGGAGTTGGTGGGTGGCTGACTGTGGGATATGTTATTATGTGATCTTATTGTGTGTTGGCTACTGTGAGAAACAGGTGACTCCTTGGAAAATGCCATTATTTGCTGTAGTTCATACTTCTTTGTCATCTCTGACTGAAACAATGAGGAAAGGCAAAGGATGAGAATGGGTTAAGAGGGAAGGGGAGGCAGCACAAGCAGATTTTAAAAAATAAATTAGTCACTGCCTTCAAGGCAAACGGCAGCCTGTTGATATATCCCACCCAAAGGGGACTGAAAAAGTGACCTCATGCTGCTTGTCAAATACAGCCCCATCCCTCCCATGACTACCTAATGCTGCAGCTCCATCTGGCTGGATCAAGTCCTCACCAGGGCCAGCTTTACCACAGAGACAGAGCAGTGCTCGTCATTTGTAATGACTATTATTCAACCTGCCCTGGTCAAGGCATTTTCCAGTAAGTGTAGGAACAGCAAACAATTACTAAGTCCTGTTCTGTCACATGTACATGATGCAGAATAGTTGAGTACTTATGCACAAGTTTATGTCATTCTTTACATGCTGTGCAAAACCCCTTTGGTTTGTCTCAGTGTGACTCTTGTGCCACCAGACCTTGTCCTGGTCCTGAATCCCCCCATGCTGGGGGTGTGTGACCAGCCAGACTGGGGCATCTCTGCCTTGGCCTGTTGTTCAGCTCCTGCATGATGTCCTTGGGAGGTGCAGTCCAACCAGGCAGGGCAAATGCAGCCACCATCCCTGCAGGACCCCCTGTGCCCTCTGCACCCCCTGACCTGGGCCAGAGGTGGCCATGGAGCTGCAGAAAGTTGTGGTTCCTCTTGTTCAGGAGCACAGGCAGAGAGCACGAGGAGCAAAGGCTGCCACTTTCTCTGCTGCTCTTTCCTCCCTCCCCTTTCTGAGACATCTAAAAACCCAGGGTCAGCTTTCTCCTTCCCTGGGTTCAACCAGCCTTTAATCACAGCAAAGCAAGATGCCAGTCCTGGCTGAGCCATGCTCGTAGTACCCAGGCTAATTCCAGGCACAGCAAGGTCATTCTCTGCCCCAGCTGCTCCCACACCCCCACACACCCAGCCCCAGCACTGCTCCAACTCTGGCTGAGTTGTGACCTGCCCTAGTGCCTTCTCTTTCTTGTGCTGTTAGTGTCAAAGATGAACCACAAAAGTAACCTCTCACTGACTGAAGTCTAGCAATTTCTCTGGAGCAAGAGGCCCAGATTGCTGCTCAGAGACTCTCAGAAGTGTGCCAAGAGGTACTGCCTCAAGGATCCTTGAGAAACAGGCTCTGTGTAAATCTTTCCTCTTGGATGTGTTTCATGGAGTCATCCAGGGCCTCATTAAGGCCAAAGACAACACAGAGAGGTGACAGGCAGTAGCAGGTGACTGGATGTGATGGTGCAGGAGGCCACCTGAAAGGACCAGGACACCACAGCCTCTGCCCTGGGCACAGTTTGTCAAGAGCTCTGAGTGCAGGTTGGGCTTCAGCCAATTTGGCTTCACCAGTGGCTTTTCACTGAGTCTTTTATGGGGCTCCCTGGGAGCAGGGGCAGTGGCAGCCCCCTCTCCTCCTGCCTCATCACCCCCATGTGAAGCTGTTTTACAATTATTATCTGAAGTCAGTGTTTAGCTGTTGCCCAGGTAACAGCTCAAACAAGCCTCACCTCCTGGCCTCCCTGCAGCTTCACAGGGCTGCTGAGAGCTGGGGAGCAGAGTGAGTGCCAGGCACTGAGGAAATGAGCTTTGCAGCCTCCCCAGGACATCCCAAAATATTGGAGGGCTTAGAGGAGAAACATCCCCAGCCAGATTCCTGGGCAGGCACCTCATTCAGTGCCTGACACAGAATCCACAGCATCCTCCCACCCCTCACACCCTTTGGTTTCTGCAAACACGTGCAAAGCCACGAGGCAAAGGCAGCTCAGCTCACAGCACTCCCTCTGGGGACCCTCTGCCCCACCTGCCAAGGTGGGATGTGTCCTCTGGGAAGGGACATGCTCTGACACACACTGGGAGTACCTACAGCCAGACACACAGTCCTGCAGGACACTCTGTGCTCCTGAGCCACAGCCTGAGCTGAACACCAGAACTCAACACACAGAGCCTTTCTGTGCCTGCAAGGGGTTAAAGAGCTGCAATGAAGGCTGGGCAGGCACTCAGCACCCCATACTGCTAATACAGGATTAATAATTCAGGTAACTCAATCACTGAATTCACAAGGAATGTCATCTGTGTGAAGAGGACAGTGTCAAGCCTGGTGTCCTTCTACATTCTATAAAATGTGCTCTTCTCCCAAGCCAGAGCACAGTTCTAGCAGTGTTGCTGTTGGTATATCATGCCCACAGGTTTACCTTTCCAAGGTCTGTGGAAGTTAACTGCACCCAATAAATCCTGAGGGACTCCTCAGGGGCTGAGTGGCAGCCCTGTGCTCCCTGCAGTCTGGGGCCCTGCCTGCCTACATGCCACAACCTCACTGAGATGCTCCACATTCGCAGCAAGCCACAAAGAGTCTGTCCCAGTTCTCTGTTCCCTCAGGGAGTGCTGTGGCCTTTGTCAGAGAGGAGCAGTGCTGGGCTGGGCAGCAACAGGGCAGCAGGAGGAGTCAAGGAGGCTTTCACATGCTGCTGACTAAGGTTACAGTCCAGTGAGATTTCATCAGTGTTGGCCCGAAATGTATTTACAGCCAGTGCTCCGATGTGAGATGCGATCCTCAGTTCTGTCATTCATCCATCATGGAACAGCCCCATGATATGCCAAGAGTGTTCTCAGCCTCCAAACAAAACCCAGGAGTGGGAAGGAGTTCACACAGTCTCCCTTACATAGCTACAGACGATCTGGCCTGAAGTGGTTCAGTGTCCTTAGTCAAAATACATATTATTACTCTCATGTTGCATGGGAAAATACATCAGCTTTGCTCGTGACTCTGTATTTATTAGCAGAGGTTGCTGCTGCAGCTCTACCAGCGTGGCTTTAACAGGCAGCTCATGCTTGTTTGTTCTTCCTGCCCAGCTCAGCCTTGCAGCCCTCTGCCACCTCCCTGGTGTCTCAGTCTGCCTTGGGAGCCCCAGCCCAGCCTCAGCCTGGCAGTGTCTGTGCTGGTGAAGGTGAGTCTGTGATGTTTCGGACCTCTTGCACTCAATGGTGCATTGAAGCACATGAGGAAAGGATAAGGTCAGGTATTTCCTCTGGGCTGGGTGCCCAGCAGTGTTGGAGCAGGGGAGGAAGAGTTTCCAAGGCCCCTTTGGAAAGTGGGGCCAGTGCTGCTCTGGCATGGCAGGAGGAGAGCAGGCTCTTGCCAAGCCCCTCTGCACCCCTGATCAAACACTTTGGGGCACCTGCTTTGTGCTCAGAGATGAAACTGCTCCTCTCATGAATTTGGGTGCCCAATGCCAAGTTTAGATCCAGTCTAGACGCAGTGGGGTATTTATAACCCCGCACATGACGTGGCAGCAGTGGGGTGTAAACAGCATTCAGAACTGGTGAGGCGCAGAGTTATTTATACACTGAAGGTCTCAGTGCAGGTACCACAGCCCTGAGGGCAGAGCTCACACCTTCCTGGAGCTGGGGAGAAGCTGCCCCATCAGTGGGAGGGGGGGGTTGAGGATGGGACACAGCAGCAGCTGAGGTGACCATCTATTCCCACACTTCTGAGCTCCACAGCCACATCTCACTGGGCATTTTCAGCACTCAAGAATAAATTTGATTCTGCCTGTTGCCACAAGAGCTGAGAAGAGTGAGGAGCAGCTGAATGGCTCAGCCATTGCCTGAGGTGTAGGCAAATCTCCATTGTGTCACAACAGCAAAAATATCCATATTCAGCAGGTAAAATTCACAGTGAAACTCTACTGGCTTCGTGGCACGATTGAGTGGCAGCAACTCTCTCACAAATCTAAGAGCTAATTCATGACAGTAACAGAAGTCACCATCTGGACCACATCTTGCATACAAGATAATGTGAGTGCAGTGAGCCTGCAGCTGCTCAGGTGGGAGGGGGAGGCATTACTGGATGTACAATCTCTGCAGCTCCTTGCAATTAATTCAGTTTTATGCAACATGGGTGCAGTCCACTGTTAAGCAATTTTTGGGTAACATTGTCCTGAGCTGACAATGTCAGATAAAGATCTAGTTGAGAAAACGGAACAGTTAGAGAATTATTTGTTCCAGAATATTGGCCTGTTTATGGATAAAACTGATTTAGTGGAGGGTTAATATCTATGGATCTCTTTGATCTCTTGGGTTGAAATGGGATGTAAGTACAATTTCTGGCCTGAGAGCCTGAGCTTTCAACCATCTCTATGGTTTTCTTGTGGAAACTGAACCCCTAGAGTAGGCTCACGAGATGATTTTGATTCCATCCTGGCATTGATACAGAAATCAGGCAGGGTTTTTAACTGCTTATGCTTCTCACCAGACAGTGGCTCTCTGGTACCTTATCAGTGGTTGAGTCATGTCTGGTGGCTTTTAACATCCCAGAGCTCCTCAGCAAGGCCACCCCTGAGACAGGCTGGGAGACAGCAGGGAGAGTGATGGCATCAACCCACTGATAAGAGGATGGAGGAAGTTTCCATGTCAAAGCTTCTCTCAGCCCTTGGGGAAAGGAGTGTCACATCAAGAGCTGGACAGGACTGCTCTTCCCTCTCTGCCTCTTGCTGCCTCTGGGAGGGAGAACCGGTTCTGCAGGTGGTGGGGGGAGCAGAGGGGAGCAGTGAGGTTGGACTCCTGTGGCAATAAATACCCGTCTGTGTCCTCTGCGTGACTTCCATGTCATGAAACACCTCAACCTTCCACCCGGAAAGAAATTTTTACAGCCATAATTGGCTTAATAACAGCTTGCAGAAACAAGGCACTTTCTCCTGGGAATCCCACGCACTGGGCAAACATCTGACCTACAAACCTCAGCCCTGAACAGAGGTGTCACTGTCACTCAGAGATGGATTATCCCAGCAGAAAGTGTACTGCCCAAAGTTAGCTCATCCTAAAAGTCAGAGGGAGGTCAAGGAGTTGAATTCTCCAGTGCTTTCACTGGGAAAACGTTCCTCCCCCCTGGCAGGTTTTTAGGGAGACGTGGATGCCAGTGCTCTCTGCTTTCAGGTATCTGCTGCCTTTTCCTGTAAAGTGAATCCCCTTTTTCTGTAAAGTGAATCCAGTCTTTGGAGGGAGAGGGACAGACAACACAGGCCAGGGACTTGCAGATTTGGAACCCTTCAGTGTGAGGTCTCATTGCCCGCAATCAGTGCTATGATTTGTCATCAAGGCCTCTTCCTTCTCTCGTGCCCATCTGACCTGTGAGAATTATGTCAGCCCAGGCAGTTGAGTTGGAATTAGGCAGAGACAGAGGTGGGCAAGCTGGGAAAGCCTGTCCGTGCCATGGCCATGGCTGGTGTGAGCTGCTCCTGCTCCTTCCCAGTGGGCAGAGGGAGCACTAATCAAACCCCACAGGGACTGGGTGTCCCCACTGCTCCCTCCCTCTCCCCCAGTAGCAGGACAGAGCTGGGTTCAAGGCTTTGGAGATGACCAAAGTGTCCAGCCCCTTTGTGTAGGGGGATGGATGGATGGATGGATGGATGGATGGATGGATGGATGGATGGATGGGGGACAGTCCCTGCAGCTGCAGCAGGACCTCGGTGTGCTGAGCTGTGCAGCCTCCATTCAGCTGTCCCTGGGTTTCCCTCACTCCAATGCCGGTTTATCAGTGGCACAACTGGCTCTGGCTGGGCTGGATTAGGTCCTTTCACCACACCTGGAGAGTAAGAAGCTGTCCTGCCTCCAGGGCCACCCCTCCCTGGCACCAATCCCTCAGCTCAGGTGACAGGTCCCTTATGCCCAAAGGCCCAGACTTGCCTGAGAGCATCAGAGACAGATCCTGGGTATGTCCATGCATATTTTCCCTTCATCCCTTCCCAAAGCCTCCAGACTTCCCCAGGCTTACTGCTGGAGATCTGTATCATTGTATTCTGTCTTGTTATTAAGATTTCTCTTTTAATGAGCTTATGGAGCTGGCTGTAGTGACGCACTTGGGGGTGATGTCACCACCCTCAGCACAGCTCCCAAGGCATTTTTGAGTCATTCTCTTGCCACACAAGCAGTGCTGCTTGGCTGAGTGGCAAAAACACCTCCCCTCCCAGGGCAGCAGAGCCCAAGGACTGGGAGAGATCAGGCATGATTGCACTGGCCTGGTCCTGGCAGTGAGAAAGCCTGGTGGTTTCCAGCCATCTCTTACCCACTCTGGGCTGGCAAAGCTTGACTGGATTTTTCCTTCAATCTCTTGCTGTAGTTTTAAGATTAGGTCAAGTGCTATTCCTATTTTAAGTTATTTAATGTAAAAACATTAGTTTCTTAACATGACCATTTAATTAATAGTTGAGCACAGAAATAAAGATGTCAAAAGAAAAAAAAAGAGAGAAAAAAAAAAGAAAAAAAAAGACTCAACTCAAGCTTCAGTTTTTTTCCTGACAATATTGGATGTTGTGATTCCCACTGCATTGCACACCATGTCTGCCAGGGAGCAGATTTCTCACCTGTCCTGCAGTGCCGACAGCTGGGCCAGGGAAGACTCAGCATGGACCATTCCTATCAGCACATTTATCACACAGAACAATGGCTACAGATTGACAAAGGTAGGAAGGAGATGGTCCTACTCAGGGGGCAATTAGGAACATCAGCATGTTAAATCACAGGCCTTGCCCTGCTCTTGCTTTAGAGGATGCTGTTAGTCATTATCTGTGATCTCCACTGGATTCCAGCAGCTCCTCTGTGGCCTTTCACACAACTTCCCTACCACAGGGGGAGTTTGTTCTGCAGAGGTGCAAACAGCCCCAGGAAAGCAGCACCCTATGGATATGCAGAATATTCAGGTCTGAGTCCTTTCCTCTCGTTTCACAGCCAGAGACTCCCTACAAACTACTCCAACCTCAGAGCTGGAGGAGAAACTCGGGTGTGAGATGCAGCTCAGGAACGAGGAGGAACATCAGTTCCAGCATGTGAGACTGACAGGTAACTCTGTGATGTAGCTTTAGGATTGCTAAGGAATTCTTAGGATTGGGAAGGAAGGAAATGATACAAACAAACAAGATGCAACACACTTTCTATTGTTAAAGGTTCCTGAGAAGTTCACAGGTGCACACAAGAGCTCTACAAGTTGCTTTATGCAACTGCCTTTTGTCTCATACATTTTTTTAAGGAATTTTATATCTAAGCTTTGTACACCTCTCATTTCAGTGCTAGTTATCTGAAGCCATAGATACACAGGCAGTAAATGACACTGTGAAACAAGAGCACCCTTCTGCACTGTGGGCAATGTGTTTGGGCAGCTCTTGTGAGCTTCAAACCACTCGTGGCCATGACACACAACAGAGCAGCAACTTCCCAATGAGACACTTTCTGGCTACCTTTGCACCTCCAGTGCTGCTCCAGCCCGGCTGGGGAATGCCTCCCCAAAGTGGATCTGTGTGGTTGGTGCAGAGCCATGGACAGCTTGTATTTAATTCCTTGGATCTACACAGTGTGTGGGTAGCACAGAGTCCTTTCCCTGAGTCTGAGGGGTTGGACCGTGGCCTCACTCACAGGGAAGAGGCTTCTTGGCAATTTGCTTCCTCTTGTTGCAAAGACGCCTCTTCTGAGTTGATTTCTGCCCCTGCTCAGAGCGCAGACACCGACCATGGGCTGGTGATAAGGGAATCATTGTTCTAAAGGCAGTTATAAATAGCCATCAGACAGGGGTCACTGGGGCTCTGTTACTCACAGCCAATGTGTCAGCCAAGGTTCTTCCAGCAGGAAACAGCATTTCCCACCCCTTGTCTGCCTCACACTCTCCTCCCTTCCGAGAGGTATCTGAGGTATTAACTCCTGTATCTCCAAACTATTTTCCTCTCCAATTCCCATTCCCTTTCCTTTCTTCAGCAGGACAAGGAGACAGTGACACACAGACACTCATTTAATGAGGGACTTGTTCCTTGGGATCCTCTCCTGTCCTGACACCACAGCTTGGAAAGACAGAATGGGGAGCAGTGCTGTCCTTGTGACAATAATTAGTGTAAGTCAAGCAGTAAAGAAGCTTCAGTCAGGTCATATTAGTGAGTCAGGGCAGAGAGAAGCACATAAGGGATGGAAAGTCACAACACTGAGTTGCCCAGGACAAACTGCCCCAGTCTGGGGAAAGACATACCAGAGGCACCAGCAAGGCCCTGAGCAAAGGACAGTCCTGCACGTGTGTCAAGCAGCCCTTTGTCACAGCCCGTGGGAACCTCAGCTGGGAAACTGAAATTAAGGTTAGGCCATTTTTAGGCAGCAGTGAAAAGGCTGGAAGGGCAACGATGTTGGTCCCAAAGAGACAGCTGAGATTACAGAGAAATGAACGTTACACAATTGTCTTTTATAGACACCCAGGGGCAGGTGAAAGGCAGGGCAGGGTTGTTTTTCCCTGAAGTATCTATGCTAGCTGTTCTCAGAAGTTACTGAGAAGACTCAATTACACAAACTCCTAATATAGCAAGTTATATGATCATGGGCTAGTTTTTTTAAATTTTGACTCACCCATTTGTCCATTTCTAATGGTAAAGGTCTTTACTCTGTGGAAACTCTCCCTAGCAGAACTTGAACTGACTCAAGGGAACAGTTATTTTGGGAGACTGTCCTTTAAAAAGAAAACAGGGTGAAAAAGAAAATCAACTCTGAGCACTATTCACGTTTATTCACATTTTAAGCAAACTGCTTCCTGTGCAGACAGAGCAACACAGAAAGAGGCAACACCCAACCCAGCAGCACCGAGTCCTGTGCAGAGAGCTCTGAACTGGAGCTCAGCACACTGTGGCTCAGTCCTAACTCTACTTCTTTGGTGGCCTTTTGACTGCCATCCAATGAGTCAGGTCACTGATCTGTGCCTCAGCTTCCCCATCTCTGTAGCAGGCAGTGGTACAGATCTCCTCAGGGGTCTGCCCCTGAACTCTGCTGGGAACTGTTAATTAACACTCCCGTGGCTAATTCAGCCTCTGCTGAGCTCTCTTCCTCATGTGTTTGCTATTCTTCACTCCATCTAAGGATCCTGCACTTGCAACACTTTTCCTTAGAATAAAAGGTGGGGGGGAAGTACACTAATAAGTAAACAAACCACATCTCCATCAGCCAGGAAGAGAAAACAAAAAAATGCAGACAGAAACACTTATTTGGCCAGGTGGCATCCTGCCTAGCAAGTTCCTAATTGCCCAAGGTATATCTTGTGAATGGAGGTGGGTTTGTGTGTCCAAGTTGGGGAGGAGGGGGAGATGGAAACTGCAAAAAAATGAACTCCATTAGCTGTGTAAAGCTGCTCACAGCCCTCCCTTCCTCAAGCACGGCCTCAGGAAGGCAGAGCAGAGGCTGGGCTGACCCTGCCTGTCTGCTCTGGCACCCCGAGGTGTGTGGTTTCAAATCCTGTCTGCCTCCCAGTCCTGCAGAGCAGCACAAAACCCGAGAACCTGACCCCGAATGTGCTTGAAGGAAGTCAGAGGGCAGATGTTCCTCACTTCCTCTGCTGCTGCCGCAGTTGCCACCGCCTGTGGTTGTGGTTAGTCTGTCTGGAGCGCGGTGTGAGGGGCTGGAGCTGCCTGGGCTGGGAACTCCCCCGAGCTGAGGCTGCTCCTCTGGGGCAGCACCTGAGAGCAAAGGGGAGCAAAGAGCCTGCACAGCCCGGGCTGGCTCAGCCCAGAGCTCCTGCCTGAGCCTGGCACTCACAAAACCTGTTCCTCCCCAAAAATAGAACATCTGTAGGCATGACATCGTTAAAAAAAAGTGTTCTTTGGATTAGTTTTAAAAGAGATATGTCAGAAAACGTTGCTCCCTTCAGCCCTGTACTCTGAGGCGTGGGGAGGATTTAAAGACATTTATGTAACAGAAAAGGTGCCTTTTGGGCTTTGCCTTTTTAGGTGGCCAACAGCTTTCCCATAGCAGTGATATTCTGCTTTCCACCCAAATGAAACATTTCTGGCAGAAGAGGAGCTGAACTAATTCCCCACACCCTGCACAGCAATCACTTTTCTGTCTTGGTTTACTGCACACAAACATTCCCAGCCCCTTTTGTGATGCAGGTGAATGGAAGAACTGGGTTTCAGTGGAAGAGAATACCAGTGCCTGGGCTTTGCTGTGGCTTAGGGCCACGAGGAGGGATTTCTTTAGAAGTTGGGCAGCTTTCCATTGGCGTGATGTCCTGTGCAAGGGAGCTCTCCAGAAAGCAGCAGGATGTGTAGTCTGGTACGAAATGTGTATGTTTAGTAAACACCATTATGTCAAGTCATGTTTCTTCACATTGCCTCTCTGTAACTGGCTGCATATGAACCAAACAAGACATAAATACAATTGGCTCTATTACAGAAAATAAATTGCAAGCAGCCAGAGCACAGAAGGTGAAGCAGAGCAGCTGCAGGGCATTTTTTGGGCACTGCTGAAGAGGTGGAGTGTGCAGGGTGGGCCAGCAGCAGGCACATGGTACCAACTGCTGCCAGGACTCCTGAGATCAGGGCACAGCAAGGGATCCAGGACAGTTTGGAGAGTCTGCAGCAAAGTGGGACTAGAGGCAGGACATAAACAATTTGTCTAAAATACTGACAAGGCCCTGATAAACTATATTAGTCCTTACCCTGCACGTAGAAAACTGTTTTTTTTCCTGCTTGAGCTGTGCAGAGGGCAGCACTCAGAGTCTTCATGAAGACACGTGTAATGCCTGGGATAAAGGGCACTGTGATGTTATGGCAGCATTTCCCTGTGCAGATTAGGGGACCTGATGGCCATTCTTTCCCTTGCTCAGGCCACTCTCTCTGTGCCTTTCCTTTCATTGTGGTGCAATCCCAGTTGGTTCCAGGGGGTTCCCTGCCCTGCCCAGAGCCCTGTGGGCAGTGCCACTCGCCCAGGGCTGTGCTGCTGCCTGGCCCCTGCCCTGGGCAAGCTGCTCCCCTCCCAGGGCACACCCAGGGGGGCTGCAGGAGGGGGACATCCCCCCATGCTGGGAGGGCAAGGAGGGGCAGAGCAGGGCCAGGGGGCTGCACAGGGAGGGAGGGGATGACGTGGGGAGAGACACAAGGGAGGACAGAGCCAAGGGGAGAGCAGCAAGGAGAGTGAATCCAACTGTCAGTACAAATGACTTCAGAAGCTCTGAGATGAACCAGTCTGAGGGACTGGATCAGTTCCAGCTGTGATATCAAGCCATTGATGTCAGCACACAGACAGACAATGCAGCTGGATTTGTTCCCTTCAGAAATACCTTCCTCTGGGAGAGCACAGACTCACAGCAGCCCCTTGGCTGGGGATGGTGGGCTTGGGCACTGCGAGCTGTTCTGCCTGGGGCACAGGGCCAGGCTCATCCCTGCTGGGCCATGTGCTCCAGTCCAAGGCAGAATCTGCTCCCACATCACACCTCGTGCTCTCTGTTAACCCAGGGCCAGGTGGGTGATAGACAGAGGTTACTGAAGTCAGTGCCATCCACCACACTGATTTCTGCCAGTGCTTTAAATCAGAGCAGTGGATGAGAAATCACAGGGGTCCCAAGACATCACCTCTCCACTGAGATTCATGCACATTCAGCTTTGTTCCAGCAACCTTGACACAGCTCTTGCTCTGGTTGTGTGTTGTACCTTCCCCAATCTGTCTGTGTGACCTTAAGAAAATGATTTACTAATGAAACATGACATTTTCAACCTACGAAGTCTCCTTAACGAGCGTGAACCATTCTGCTTTCAAGTGGTTTTGGCTGCAATTCACAATAATTAGGGGGGATTTTCCATGCTTGTCCTTCTCTTTCTAAGCAAAGCTGATTTTTCTGCCTCTGATGCTTAGCTTGGGTGGCATTTGGCCACCAGCTCTGTGCAGGAATCATTTGTACATGCAGCAACCCTACCCTGGCAGAAGGGAGGAAGGAGCAAACACAGGGATTTGAACTCTGCTGATTTCCCCCATCACTCAGCTCACTTCCCTGGTGATTTATTCATACCAAAAAAGGAGTCAGTTGTGTTTCTGTAATCACCAGGAAGGAACCAACAGCTTTGTACCAGAGTGAATGAGAGCAGCATTGCATTGCAAATCTCCCCAGATAGTGCCTTGGGTCACAGGCCTGTAACATGCTGAATCTTGTACCCTCCCAGTCACAAGCAAAGCAGACAAATTCTTTGGGGTCTGTGTCTTTTGCAAACATCCCACTCTGGCTGACCTGTGGCCTGACTTGTCTCACACTCAGCAAACTGGCTGTACAGGGGAAAAAATAATCAAACACGTTTCCTCTGACTGTGGAAAATAAATCCTGGCCCATTCCATGCCAGTAGGAAGCAAAGGGCAATCCAAGGAGCCACAAGGAGCACCATCACTTCTCAGTGCCACCTGCCTGGGGCAGAGTTGACCCCTAAAATTCGGGACATGTACAGATTAAAATGATTTCCTGGCCCAAAGTCACCTAAGGAGCTATGGGAAAAGCTCAGCCTAAAGACAGGCATCCTCACCTTCTAATCCTTTGTCCCAGGACTGACAGGGGCTGCTCTGGCCCAAGGTGTTCAGGCAGAGGTTGATGTGTTGCAGTTTGACATCCACATTACTGATGGTGAGATGTCACTGCAATCAGCCATCACCACAATTAACCAAGCCCTCCCCAGCCTTGCCTGGATGTGCACACATGAATAACATCCCAGTAGGAATTAAAGCTTGGTGCCAGCCTTGGCAGAACAGAAACAAGCACTCAGAAGATTCAGATAACAACTGGTGCAAATCCCAGGCTGGGCTGGATAAGACTGAGCTGAGCCAAATGTTTTCATCCCAGAACAGACTTTCTTTCCATGAGCAGCCTGTTTCCACTTCCAACAAGACAGGGACAATGCAGAGTTTCCCCCTCTGAAGGGCAGGAAGGCACAAAGCTTATTTGTATTTTCTTCCTGCTCATGAAGAACTCCACACTGAGTCAGACCATTTTCCTAGCAGTTCTCTTCCTCTGTAACAGATGTTTAAGGGAATAACACAAGGCAGACTACAAGGATGCTGTGATGCTTCTGATTTATTCCTTTACTTACGTGCTTGTGGTAGGAATCTCTCCTGTCTAACAAGGTGCAGCTCTCCTGTATTGGAGGTAAAATCTGAGTTCTTGGGGACTGAACTCACAAGGCAAGTGTGTCCAGTGGAGACCAACACAAAGAGGATCTCTGCCCTTGACCAGGGTCATTTCAATACAACCTGCAAGGACTTAATGACTTAGGAACCACTTCCTCTTTGTTTGACTCATTTGCAGTGGACCAATAATTGTTTCTGCAGACAGAGAGTCAAAGGGCTTAACTCCAGGCTAAAACAAGTGGGAAAAGTGATGAAAAAGACCCTCTCTGTAATCAGTGCAGTTTATTGCTGCTCTTCTGGGTGACACAGGGATTTTTGGACAGGCACATCTCATGTGATGTTATCAGCTCTTCATTCACAACCAGGACTTGTGCTGTGTGTCTGCAGCTCTGTCTGGAGCCAGAGCTGTCTCAGCCCTGTCTTCAGTCACAGTTCCCCTTCTTGGGCCATGCCATGACTCAGGATTTCAGTCTGATGCAGAACTGTGGGTGGCAGCTGATGGAGCAGCCCAAAGGCATCCCAGGGAGAGGAGGTTGCACTGCAATTGCGTTTCCTCTGTTGGGATTTTTCTCCACTGTGTTTTGCAGAGCTCTGGAGGAGCTGGGAATCCTTGGAGATGCAAACCCTGTGAGCTGAGGGAAGGGCAGGGGAGATTCTTACTCAAAAGTGTTGAAATCTTTCACTGTGTGGTTTGGGTTGGGACCCAAAGGCCTCTAAAACCTATGCAAACACTAACAGTTCTCTCAGTTTTCTTTGGACTGAATTTCAGGTGAGCTAAAAACGCTGCACAGGTGGTATTTCCAAAGCCAGGGGGAACAATTCCATACTGCCCTTACACTGAATGGCTCTACCAGAACCAGTGCTGAATGCAGGACTGTGTCAGTGTTTAGTTCTACTGCATGGGCCTCACAAGCAGAAAATACGAGAGAAAAGGCAGAATAAGGAAACCACATGGGTCTAACTGGGCTATTGTGGGGCTCTGCTTCAGTCCTGAAGTTGTGTCTTTCTGGGAGCAGCACTTACAAGCTCTTTTCCAACAACAAAAGCAACAGTTGAAGTTCAGTGAATAGGTCTCCCCAGGACTGACTGGGAGTGGGATAACACAGGGAAGATGGGAGGATGCTGTTCTGTAATCACAGCTTGCACAGCCACCAGCCTGGCAGGAGGAACTGCAGCCAGAACACAAAGGGGCAGGGGGGGAGGCAGGACCAGAATCCACCTGAGGAGGTCAAAGCACCAAGAATTCAACCCAGGTCAGGGTGGGATGGAGGCACTGTGTGTGCCCAGGCAAACCCCAGCCCTCAGTGCCCCCAGCTGTGGCACAGAGGTGCCAGCCCTTCCCTCCTGCCCAGGGGCACTGGGAGCCTGAGCTCAGTCACCTTTGCCAAATCCCCTGGCGGAAGTTGCTGCGCAGCAGGAACACAAAGTGGTTGGTTTGAGGTGTTTTTTTTTTTCTTGGAAACACTAAAGAGATGAGCAATTGAAAGAGTAACCAACAGAGTTCAGTGCCTCTTTAGAAAGGCCTGATGGAATCCCAGCCAGCCAGGGAAAAGGGTTTGCAAGGGAGAGGAGAAGCCAAGCCCAGCGACAGTTCTGGCACAGGGATGGTAAAACATCCACCCCTCTCACACTTGCCTGGTGAGGAGGGGAAAAAAAAAGGGATAAAAAAAGGAAAAGAGAAAAGAAAAGAATTAAGGCAAAGGGAAAAAAAATGAGAAAGAAAGAGGGAAGGAACAACAATGCAACGTGGTTGGAATAACTCTGCTCACTGCAGCCTGTCCAAGCCCAGCCCTGGCGGATCATAAAACAGGCTCTCCCATCCATGTGGTTTGTGCTGCTAGGAGACAAGGTGCAAAACACACAGCCTCACTCTGGCCTCCATAAAACCTTAGATCCCCCCTCAGAGCCAGAGTTCAGCTGAAGAATTTGCATCACCTAATTAGAACCAAGTTTTTAAAGAATAAAAACCAGTAAAGCAGAAAAAATTAGAAGCCCTTTTCCTCTTCTTTGTCCCCTTTTTGTGATTTCAGTTAACGTAAAATTTGAAGAGCTCCTTTCTGACTCCTTTCCAGGCAGAATTTCCATGCAGGAGTTTGCTGGCAGGTCTGAAGTACTAAGCACATTTGAGGGCCGAAGTCATTTGCTCTCAGAGGTGCCCAAGGTCAGGTGCAGCCCCTTCTCTGCCTCCACGGTGGGAGCACCAGGACCCCTCAGCTGCTGCTGGCACTTGCAGAGCTGTTTTTCTGCAGAGAGAATGAGAAGCCAATCTCTGCTATTACAGACACTGTGATTATAGAATCAGAGAATCAGTTGGGTTGGAAGAGACCTCTGAGATCATCAAGTCCAACCCTTGATCCAACCCCACTGGGATCACCAGATCATGGCACTCAGTGCCACCTCCAGACCCACCTTAAAAACCTCCAGGGTTGGAGAATCCACCCCCTCTCTGGGCAGCCCATTCCAATGCCTGAGCACTCTCTGTAAAGAATTTCTTCCTGATATCCAACCTAAACCTCCCCTGGCAGAGCTTAAGTCTGTGCCCTCCTCACAACTCCAGCAAGTGCTGCACCTCCTCTCCTTGCAGCCCAAGTGATGGCTGACCCCCTGATGTGCCTCTCCCACACAGAGTGCCCAGCTGGGGGGCAAGAGGGGATTAAATGTGCCCACCTGACACAACCACCTTATCTGCCAAGAGCCCTGGGCTGTCTGCAGGACGAGGCAGCTGGTTTGGGACAGGGATTGCCATAACCTGCCCTCTGCAACTGGAGGCCACTCTCACAGTGCCTGTGGGGACACCAGCAAGGACCTGTGTGACGTCAAGGAGACCTGATGGACACTGCAGGTGTCACTGCACTGAGAGGAAAACATTATCCCAGGGAGGGAGAGCAGAAAGCAAAGAATAACTCTGGGGATCCCGTGCTCAGAGGATGAGGGGGAAAGAGGTCAGTTCCTGACAAGCAGCTCCAAACAACCCCATTGTTCTGAGCCAGGCTCTGTCGTCCCTTTCCTCAGGTGTTACCTGGAAAATCCATCTGCCCATTCCCTGTCCCTTCCCCAGCCCTCTGCCCCAGCAACACAGGGACACTGGGAGACAGCCCTGATGGCAGCAGCTTCCTGGCTGGGCTCACCTCCCCTTCCCAGGGGAAAAGCAGCAGCCCTGAGCTGTGTCTGGAGGAGGAAAGGCTGCCCTGGCATGAACTGCAGGGCTCTGGGGCACTGTGCCCCAGGCAGCCCTGGGCACACACCCCTTGGGCAGGAGCAGCACATCCCATGGCAGGGCACTTGGAGTTCATCCCTTGTGTGTGTTTTCCTGGCCTATATTTATCTGCTCTGTGGTTCAGCAGCCACACACTGCCCTGCAGGAGCACAGCCCAGGTTTGGAAACCTTTCCAGCCCGTGGAAATGCTGCTGCCTTTCTGACCTTCAGGTTTTTTCTGCTACCTGCAGTCACCTTCTGGAAAGGCTAAAAGGGGCAGACAATTTCCTAGAAGAATTTAAAAATCATCCAGACTTTCCAGACCTTTATATGTCAGAAAAGAAGTCCAAATCTTTTCCTTGTCTCAGCTCCAGTGAAAAAAGTCCCCTCTGGGTTTTCTCAGGCATATTCCAGAGCTTGTTTTTAACACATTTCAGTTCAGACAAAGCTCTAGTCCTGGATTTTGCATCCTGTGCAGCTAAACCAGAGTTCTCTGTTGTGTCCATCCCTGGCCCTGCCCCACAGCAGGATTTCCCTGAGTGCTGCCAGGGCAGGCTCCACAGGGGCACATGGAGAGCAGCCACCCCTTGCCCAGGATGGTTATTTAACAACTCCCTGGGGCCAAGGAAAGGACCCTGCAGAGCCCAGTGGGGCAGAGAAAAGGAAACCATTCTGCTCCCTGAAGTGCTGGCCTGGGGAAGCAACACTGAGGAGAAGGGACCTTCTTGCCATGGTTGCTTTATGGCTGCTTTGGCTCCCAGCCAGCCTGGAATACCCCAAGCCTGTGGAAAATGAGATGCTGAGGAAGTTGTACATCCTCTGGAAGAGTCAACCCAAACCAAAGTGCAGGTTTTATAAACATGTGTGTGTACACTATTAAAAGACACCCTTTCTGCTGGGTTTTGGCATTGTGTCTGATGCTGCTGGCCAGAAAGGCTGGTTGGGAGCAGGAATTGGGGGATTTCCTAAAAATGACAGTATTGGGAAAACGTTGAAATGTTGACATTTCCCACCAACTGCAAGTTTTGAATTTCTTATTTTGGTCAGGATCCATCAAACTGCATCACTTTCTTTCTTTTAGAATAATATCCATGTTCAATAGGATTGCATGTGCAGGATTCTTCCAGTGTTTGAAAGGGAACATGAAAATGTTAACCTTGAGTTCTCTGTTGTCCCCACCTGCCCCTTTATTGGTCAGGAGAAAAGCAAAGCATTGAGGACTTTCTAAGCTCTGTGATTTTCCTCCTCTTTTTCCTGCAATAATCTCCCCTCAGGGACACCAGCTTTGACCTGGAGGTTAATATGAGTGTTCCTTACAGAGGTCACCTTTGTGCTTCAGCAGGTGCTAAACCCTGAACTCAGAGTGCTCTGAGCTGAGGCTAAAGGAGAGCAAACCCAAAATTACAGCCATCAATAGGATTCTGCACAAATCCATTCCCACTTCCAAGTGCATTAAAATCCTCAGGCAGGTCCCTGCTGCTCTGACCCCCAGGCCCTGTTTCATGGCCCCATCCCCGGGTGCTGGGGCTGTGCTGGCCCTCAGCTGACCCTGCTCATCTGCTGCCCATCAAACTGCAGTTCCAGCTGGGCAGGGAGCTGTTCCACACACAGGTCCCGCCGGGCACAGGGCAGAGCATTCCCGAGCAGATGCCACTCTGGATCCAGCCCTGTCCTCCAGAGTCAGGCAAGAAATTCCATTCCCTCCACACAGCTCAGCAAAGGCCATGTGAGTCACCGCTGGGTGTAAGGACAGTGATAAATGGCCCTTTAAAATGGTTTCTGCTCAACTATTCCTTTTTTAAGAGGCCTTTTGGGGAGATCTGATCAGGTCCCTGGAAAAGAAGAGCTGCAAGTTCAGGACAGGCCATGAGGCCATTCTGCTGCTGCCCCACCAGTCCTACAGACCTCTCCTTTCACTCCTCTTTTCCTTGCCTATGGATTTTGGCAACAAAAAGGATGGTCAAGCACCTAAAAGTGATATTTATATTCCTCATCCATCTGTGACATGGAACCCCAGGAGCATGTGAAAGAGAGGGATTAACAGCAGGAATAATGATCTGCTCCTTCAGTCCTTGGGGCACTTTGGCATCAGCTCTGCTGGTGGGAAAGGATCAGTCCATGCTTTAAGTGAATATTAATGCTTTAATAGCATCAGAAAAGGAAATGTAGCAAGACAAGTCTGGATGCCAGAGAGAGCATCTCTGCCAAGGGAGAGCAGCCCAGCATGGTGCCCCACAGTTGTTCTGCAGAGCTGGGAGGAAGAACAGAAGCTGCAGGAAAGTTCTCCTTCCTGCAGGAAAATCCACCTGAAGATCCATAAAGTGAAAGCCATGGGAGGCATAAAAACATTTCCAGTGCTGCTCTTGTGAAACCTGAACCTGGGAGATGCACTGCATGCTGTGAGCTCCATCCCCTCCTTCCTGACCCAGAAATATTTACATTTCTGAGACACCAAACATCCCTTGGCATGGCCCCAGCCAGCTCAATGCCCTCCAGGAGATGGTAAAGGGGGGGAGAGCTGTGCGGTGCCTGCTGCCAGTCTCCCTCTCCAACTCAGTTGGACAAGAGAAGGAAGGAACAAAATCCAAACCAAACCAAAGCCCCACGACTATTTTTATTTACGACCATGTTCATGGGCCACTCTTTGTCTAGACAGCTGGTATTAGCATCTGAAGCTGTCCTGGAATCTGAAATACCATTTATTTACAGGGGAAATAAAAGCTCTGGATTAAACAGTTCATAAAAATAATCTGGGAGCTGACATGGGGCCCAAGGAGACCAAAGGTAACGAGCTCTGGAGCAGCATCTTTGTTTGTCTTGGCTGTAAAGATGTTTTCTCAGAAAACAAAACAAAAAACTTCCCCCTCCCAGCAACCCCCCAAACCAATTTGGCTTCAGGAGAGTTTCTTTTTGCTTCCTCTCCTCCCACCTTTGTTTGATTGCTTTGAGCACATCCCCACCCACAGCAAAGAAGTTTCCAAACAAACCTGTCACTGGCTGACAGTGGGACTGGAGAGATCTCAGCCCTCCGAGGTGCCTTTCCAGTGATGTGGGACAGCCTGGAAGGAAAGATGAGTGTTGGGAGCACACCTGGAGCCTGTGCCTGATTTCCAGGGGGATAGAGCTCTTCCAGGCAAACTGCCTGTGCTCTGACATTCAGCTACTAAACATGTCAGGTGGGAAATATTCCCTCTTTGTGCACTTTGTTTGGAGGCAGATGCTCTTTTGTAGTTCAAAGAACAAGCAGCACAAAAGACTGCACATTCCATGAGCAGCTTCCTCTATTCTTGGATGTTCTCTCCAACCTTGGGAGCATCTGCCAGGTTACCAAGAAGGCCACTTGCTGGAGAGAGCAGCTGAGTTTGGCTACTGGAGCAAGACTCAGTTTACTGGCCTGTGGTCCTGCCCCAAGATGGCCCAACTTGTCATAGCAGGAAGACTCTGCTGGTGAGATCAGAGTCTGCAAAGACAAATTCCAAAGTGCAAAGAGAAAAGGATGTTTTCTTTTCCGCTGGACCAAACACAACTCTGCTGGCAGGGCCAGGCAGGACAGGCTGTCCCCTTTGGCAATCCCCTGGATGTACACAGGCTGTTTTTACATGCAACCCTCTTTGATTACACAACCTCTTTCCAAGGGAATTTGGCAGCGACGATATCTGAGAGACTCCAGAAGGCGCAGCCTGCAGAGAGCTGCTCCTCTCCCAGTCTCCAGCCCCAGCTGGAATGGCTGAGCACTGGGAGAAGCACCAAAGAGATCCCCCTGAGAGCTGCCCAGGGACCCAGCCTGACACTTCAGAGGGGCAGCAGCACTGCAGGTTCAGCCTCAGCTGCCAGTTTGTACCTCCAGACCTTTATCAAAGAGCCAAAGAGCTCAGCCCGTGGGCAGAACACCCAACCAGCCCCGAGGTTAAAGCTTTGCCTCCTCTTTGTCTGCCCAGTGATGCTTCTGAACCTTGGCCAGATGCATCTGGTGAAAAATTCATGTGTCAAAGGCTTTTCCTGACCAACAATCCTTTTGCACCCTGGCTTTTTCCAAAGGTGGATCTGCTCTGTCAGTGTTCATACCTTCCTGATAACACCATTTAACACCCATCTGGGGAGACAGTATTTAATGCTGGGGCTCAAAGCTTCTCAACTCCAAGTTAAACTTACTGGGAAATGCATCACAGCTTGTCCTGGGATGGTTATGCTTGTTTAGGTGGCAAACATTCCACCTGTTGGACCATAATATTGTTTTATTTGCTTTTGCTGTTTCTAGAGAAAGATCCACCCCTTGTGCTGACAGAGAGTTCCTTGTGAGTAGAGACAGTGCCAGGCAACCTGAAAGGGGAAAGAAAACAGGGTTATTCCAGTGAAGGCCATGGGGGATCTTGATGATGAAGTTCCAAACACAGTGAGCAAACACAAACCAGGAAAACACAGACCCACAGCACATGAGCCACAAGTCTCTGCTTAAATCTGCACACCCACCTCGAGGGGGTCTGAGCTCCAGGATGCAGCTCCTCACTCAGGGGGGGTTCCTGCCCAAAAATGTCTCCCACCCTTTTCAACTTCAGGTTATCTTGGGTTTTTCTGACTATTTTTCAAAATGCAAATAGAAATGTCAGATTGCATATGAAGAATCACCTTCTTTCCTTCCCAATAAAAAGGATCTTATCACACAGCATTTGACTTGGGAGTAGGTAGCTGGAATCTGTGAGAACATTAATTGAAAACATTTGTATTTATTCAAGTAGGACACCTCATAAGGACTCAGTACTCATTCTTCTACGTTTTCCTTTACAAGATGAATTTGAACTTCATTTCTGGCATTCTGTACATCTAATTTTCATGGCTGTAACTTCCCATTGTACAGCACAGTTTCAGCCAGTTTTCATTGAACAGCATTTCACATGTGAAACATCCCCCAGATCTGTTCAAACAGATCTGTTATCAAACACCACAATAACTTCTGAAATCCTGAAATCCATGCACTGTCTGTACCAGGGCAGAATGAAAAATGTCCCAGTGTCAGCCCGAGGGATCAGATTTCCTCCCTTGCCCTCCCCTGGCTTTCCATATAGCTCATTAAACCAAACAAACCTGGGGAGAAAGAGAAGGTTTGACATGATTAACTCGCTTTGCTGGTAATGTGTGCAACCCACCCAGGTGTCTAGACAGTTTGAAAAATACAGATCATATTTAGGAGGAACAGCTGCTACTCCTCAAGTCTCTCTGTTGGACCTCAACTTAAGTAGGAACAGACCTGATCAATATTAGGTGGTCCTTTTCCAAAGCAAACATCCAGCCTGGTGCAGGAAATTAAGTTACTGCTTCAGTAGATGGCATTTTACCTGCAGCCTGTGAGAAGGTTCTGCACTCCCAAAGGTCCTGTTTGGGGAAAAGTGAGAGAACAGAGTTCAGACCCATTCCCATTGTGGGAAACCCGCAGTATTTTTTTCATAAAAGGAGAAAAAAATCTCACCACCTGCATCCTACAGGACTGCAGTTCAGGCAGGTGTTTCTTGCCTGCCCATGTACCCTCTGGAAGAACAAGGTGGAGAGCCTGTTTGCTTGTGGGGGCTTCAGACAGTAAAATCTTGTTAGATGCTTCTAAATAATAGTTAATGGCTTAATAAGAGGTTGTGAGAGGGAACAGGGACAGGCTGTGTAAGAACTGGCATTCCTGGGGCTCCTCAGGACAGACAGAGGGTACCCAGGGTGGCACCTCCTTGTCCCTTGTCCCACCAATGCCCTGCACAGCAAAGCCACTGCAGAACAGTCACACAGGGTGGGAGAAGCAAATGCAACATGTGCCCAGAAAGTGTGGGCACAAAAGCCCTGTGATTATTGAAGGGTGAAGTGTGAGCAGAGAGAGAACCTGCAGGTCCAAACCCTGAGTGAGGTCTCTGCACAGAGAGCCAAGGACGTGTTTGTAAACAGGCTGGCACAGGGGGCTGCTCCCAGCTGAGAAATGTTACACAAACAACAGGTATTTTACACAAACAACAGGTGTTTTACACCAATAACACCCAAAGGCCAGGTAAACACAAAGGAACTCTCAAGCCATCCCTGCTCTCCAAGTGTATCTTCTGGTTGAGTCAAATTTGACACAGTTCTGAAAAAACACAAAGGTCTTTGCCCATTTCACTCTATTTGAGAATTTATTGCCCATCCTACAGAGGGGAAAGGATTTATAGCTCAGCTCTAAGTCACAGCCAGTCAGCAAAGCTGCCCCGGCCCCAAACTGGGGGTGTTCAGGGTTCAGCAACACCCAAATTCGGGCTGTGAGTGCTTTTACAAGGGGCTGTAAATCACCTTCAGTTTTACACACTGGGACAACCTGAGAGCAGAGGAATGTGGTGGTCTGGGCTGGTCCCAGAGAAGGTCCCTCAGCAGGTGGCACAGCAGACTGCGAGCCCTGGAGTGAAACACTCAGCCCTGTGTGTGCCCTGTGCCCCTGAGCATGGCCAGGGCAGGGGCTGGCAGGGCAGGGGCTGGCAGGGCAGCTCAGGGATGCCACAGCAGCAGGACCCACGCGGGCAGCTCCAGCACCCCATGGGAAGAGCATTGCTGAGCAGCAACTGTACAACACAGGGCAGACAAAACATCTGGCAGCTGCTTCAAATAGTTCTGTGTCTGAAGGGCAGACAAGCCTGCAAGAGTTTCGAATGAAAACATGTGCAGAGGCAGGATCAGCTCCAGTGTGTTTTGTGCAGGCATTGAACGAGTTTTGTTCCCTTCAGCACTGTTCTGCAAGCCAAGAAAGGCTGTGCTTTGGGTTAGGCTTTTAATTTTCATAAACTTTACTGAATAAATCACGATGTATTTCCTTCTCCAGTCAAAAGCAACTTAGCCCTTGGCATGAGATCAACAGCATTAGCTCTGCAGAGGAAGCATGTGCAGAGGAGAGGGGCAGTGTGCTAGGAAATGGTTTTCATAATTGTCTTACCTTCTGCAGGAGAGGGGGTGTGACTGCCAAAGTAAGTGCTTAAAAGCATGACACACATCCCTCATCTCAGGCACAGGGAAAAGGAGAATTGCCTCGTGCTGGCAAAGGGCTTGACAGGTCCAGACTGGCAGCTGGGCTCCTCCAGGGAACTTGTTTGAGCTCAGAAAGAAACCATCAGTTCTGCAGATAAAGGGGAGGATTGGCAACCGTCCTTTCCCCCCTCCAAGTTTTCCTGTAGTGACATTGTAGCTCTGATGAAGACCCACAGCGGGTACATTGGCTGGCACAGGAGTGTGCCCTGCACCCAGTCCAGGCTGCCCTTGGTGAAAGGAATGATGACAAGGCTGCTCAAGTAGCATGACAGGCTCCCTTATCAGCTTTAAACTCCTCCACTGAATACTTCCCCTCTTGCACACTTTTCTAGACTCGATTTGCTTTCACCAAAGCCTCAACTTCCAGAAGAGACCAAAGCTTGCCTGGAGCACTGGGGCTCTCTGCAGAACTGTCCCAGCACAGGCAAGGCAACAGCAGGAACTGCCCCAGCACAGACAACAGCACAGAACTGTCCCAGCACTGTCCCAGCCCAGGCAGGGCAGCAGCAGCAGGAACTGTCCCAGCACTGTCCCAGCCCAGGCAGGGCAGCAGCAGCAGGAACTGTCCCAGCACTGTCCCAGCCCAGGCAGGGCAGCAGCAGCAGCTGAACTGTCACGCCAGAAGCCTCCTATAAAACGCAGGACCAGTTCCATGTGTGCAAACACGAGGAGGGAGCACCAGCAGGAGGCTGAGGCTCTGCCAGGGCTCAGGGCTGGTTCTCAGGGCACCCCTGACACAATGAGGTCTTGCAGCTCTCCCTGCTCTCCAAAAGGCAGAGATCTCCCCTGCCCCAGTGCCAGTGCTTGGGCACAGCCCATGGGAGCAGAGAGCCACTGATTTATTAGGACTTGCTAATCTGTGATATCATTTGTTGATTCCATCAGGTCCAATCCCCATCCCATGACTTCCTGCACTGTTGCCATGGCACTGTACATAAACACTGCAGGCTCCCAGCCCTGAGCAGGTCATTTGCTTCAAATATTCCATGCAGCTGGAACACGAGCCTGTTTGGGTGTCTGGAGCTGAGCATGAACTAATTTCTCAGCTTTCTGCACCCGCCCCACCTCCTGCCCCCTCCCAGCCTGGAGCTGTCCCAGAGCCCCTCCAGCCACAGCCCAGGGACACTCAGACCTTCCCCTGCCAGGCAAAGGGGAAGCTGCCCTGGGGCAGAGACAGGCACAAAATAAGTGTTTCACTGAAGTCTGAGGTCCTCCACTACCTGCAGTAACCAGAAGAGGTGATTATTGAATACACTGGATATTCAAGCTTGGGATCTACAAACAGTCATCTGAATCATGTGGTTTTCTCACATGTAAAAGACATCCAAAATTTAAAAAATAAAAAAATCTTGCCCTGACTGGAGTCAAGAAACAAGAAACCATTTGTCTTTTTTAAAGCTCTCTACCCACCCCAGGATCCTTATGAGGCAGTTCAGGAGCTGTAGCTGAACCTCACCTGTTGCACAGTCTGTGTGAACTGATTCAATTATTTGTTTCCACACAAGAGTTGGGGGCTGCAGGGAAGACAGCAAAGTGTGTGGACAGGAGGGGGACTGAAAGCCTTCACCCATCATTGCCAAAACTCCCATGTCATCACACCTGCAGTGACCTGGGAGAGGTTTAACCTCACTGTGACACAGTTTGAGCATCTCTGTTGCACAGGCTGGAGGTGGAAGAGACCAAAGGCACAACCAGCAAGCAAAGAGGTTCTGCCCCACAAACAATACAATCCATGTCTCCTCCCAGCCCAGGAGTGAAGTCTCTCATGCAAAGAGATCTCAAAACACATGAAAACAGAGCAACTTACAGCAGTGGGTGGGGAGTGCCTGAAAACCAGCACCAAGTAACATGAGCTGAACCAAGTTCATGCCCTGAGGAAGTTTCCCAGAACACACTGAAATCAATCAGCCATTTTCAGGCACACAAGGATGACCCCCAGCCCTCAGCACAACCTTCCACTGCACCTTCTGTCCTTAACTGTGCTGTTCTTCTGGCCAGAGATCTCTCAGCATTTTATTTTGTGTTCTTCAACCCACCCTGTCCCTAAGAAAAAAGACAAGTATCAACAAAGTAGGAAGTCAGTGATTTGGTTCTGAACTTCTGTTCTGAAAGAAAAGCCATTTGCTGCAATGTAGGAGTGAAACTCCACTCAATTCATTTTCTATGGAATCAAAAAGGAGTGTGGTGTAACAAACCAGCTGTGAACCAAGTCAGATCAGGAACCCAAGGCTGCTGTCTCATCCCAGGCATCTCACCAACCCCAGCTTTGAGGTACTGGTGGCAACTGCACAAACTCTGAGCTGAGCACACCTTACCTTCTGTACCAATTGCTGCAGCTCATCTCTTGGACCTCAAATTCAGTAGGAACAGACCTGATCAATATTAGGTGGTCCTTTTCCAAAGCAAACATCCAGCCTGGTGCAGGAAATTAAGTTACTGCTTCAGTAGATGGCATTTTACCTGCAGCCTGTGAGAAGGTTCTGCACTCCCAAAGGTCCTGTTTGGGGAAAAGTGAGAGAACAGAGTTCAGACCCATTTCCACTGTGGCAGCTTTAAATTGTTATTCCTCCAAGCAGAGATGAGGCCCCAGCAGCCCCTGCTCTGGGCAGGGTCCTGGGAACAGCTCACTGGTCATGGAGAAACCAAGTCTAAGGAAATCTGAGCCTTTCATGCAAATAAAAACCATCACCAAGAAATATTTAATAAAGTTTATTAGGTTACTGAGTATTATCTACAATCATAAAATAGAAAGTCAGGATTTCAAACTGTACAAAGTCATGTGAAGTGAGGAGAGAGGGAAATGTGGGAGCATGAGGAGCATTAGGAGGAGGGAGAACTCAGCAACTTCCCTGCAGTTCTGGAAGTCACTGGTTCAAGCTGAAGGCAACCAAGTAGGGCTCCACACACACGGAATTTTCTCGTGTCCCACCCTGTGACAGAAACTTATACAAACCCCTACACTGAAAAAAAAATCATATAATATTAGAATAAAAAAGGGGCACATCACACCCCACCCAGTCTTGGCACCAATTCTGTGCTTTAAAAAATATACTATGCAAGTAGTTTATTTTAAAAAAGGTACCCTACAGCAGCTGTTTAAAACATGTTCCTATACATACACCACAAATATATATATTAACATTTTCAACAACTAAACTCATTTGTACCTACACAGAACTGAAGGAATAACTCAAGAGCAAAAAAAAAAAAACCAACCACACAAACATTTTTCAAGACAAAGAAATGTGCAAAATAACCCCAGAAAGGCAGCATAGTAACCTGTGGAGAGGTCAAGAGAGCAGCTCCTGCTACTGAAGGAGTGTCATCCTCTTTACTTGGCTACTGAGGTGAGGATCTATTTGGGATGTGCTGATTTTGCCTGAATTTTTGTCCTGTTTATTGCAATTCCCTCCTGTCCCCAGCTCTGCAGAGGTTCAGGTTCTTCCTGCTGGGCCTGGAGGTCACCCCTCTGGCCTCTGCCAAGTCTCACAAGTCACATTCTGCAGCAATCTCCTCCGGGATTTCTCACCTGCTGATGGTCCCCCACTGCCACCACCTCCTCTGGGACCACTTCCCACCCCAGGCAGGGAGCAGGGAGAGCCATTCCTGCTGCAGTTCCATGGAGGTTCTGCTGATGCTCCTGGCCAGGATGGAGCCTGGGGTGGATGAATGTGAGCAGCTTATCCAAGAAGAGAATTCCCTGGCACAGCCTTCAGAAAAACACATTAATGTGTCTCTCCAAAGCCTTACCATGGCACAGGTTTGCAGAGAACAGACCTCAGGTGACAGGACCTGTGGCTGTGCAACAAAGCTCAGCTCACACAGCTGGGCTGCATCTCCTGCACCCTGTGGGAGGTTTGTGCCTTCCCTGTCCACACACCAGCAAGGAACACTCCTGGCCCCAGAATAAGCCCTGCAGTCTGAGGTCAGGAGAAGGCAGGTGAAGACACAGAGTGACTGTTCAACCAACTGAGTCAGAGCCACCAGGAAGAGGCAGAGCAGAGAGTGGAGCAGGAGAAAGCAATGGTGACAACCAAGAACACAGGATTCCTGATGTGTGAAACAGCACTAGAACGTGGTGGGAAGTCCCAGCAGAGATACAGACATCAGCAACACAAGCTCCTTCTCCAAATCAGCAAGTGTCCTGGTGGGAGGGTTCTTCATTTTGGTGTTTCAGGGTGTGGGGTTGTACTTTTTACTTTTTTTGGTTTTCAAAAACTCAGCAATTAACTCTTCTTGGTATTCCAGACTTCTTCCAACTCTGCTGGCCATCCCATGCCTTTCCATTCTTGGGATCCAGCCTCAACACTTCCACTCCTAATGCCTTCCCTTTGCCCAGGTTCTGTTCTTCCCTTTAGCTGGCACAGAAACCTCGTTCCCTCTTGGCCCTCGAACCCGAGGGACACAGCACAGCTTTTCTCAGGAGAAGCACAGAGCTCCTGGAAGTGTTCCTGCTGGAAGTGTGCTGGGGAAGTGCCTTCCAGAGAACAGAACACTCAGTTGGGAAACAAGGATTCCTTGGGAGCTTGTCAGTGAGGGCACCTGGAGGCTTTAGCAGTGGCAGGAACGCTTTGGCCAAGGAGTTCCACCAGGAGCGATGACATGAGGGTGGAGAGCCCATGGGTCAGCTCCCAGGTGTTGCCTTGGCTCCAGCTCTGTCCTTGGCCACAAAGGTCATTGGTAGAGCAGGTAACTCTTGAGGGAGGCTGGCAGGGGCAGTGCAGGGATCTCACTCAGTCTCTCCTTGCCCAGGGCGAGCCTCACCGCTCGCCGACACAAGTCCATCAAAGGCAGTGGTTCAGCTGGGAACAGAGAGCCAAGACATTAACATCTCACCCCACAAGATCCACATTCGTTTTGCCAGTTCTAAAAATCCCCCAGAAAACACTCAGCAAGGCAAGAGGATGCCTGGCATGTCTGCAGGACCCAAACCCCTCAGCATTCACACATCAGCTCAGCTCACCAGATGCACCTGCAGAGCCCGAGGGTTCTGGGCACTGTTTGAGCCACACATTGTGAACAAAACAACACCAGATCCCTCAAATAGAAATTATCCCTCTGCAACACCCCTCATTCGAGTCAGAACACATGTTCTAGCTTATGCCTCTTTCTGCAGGAGTCAGAAACTCCTGTAAGAGTCAGTGAAGAAAGGCTGCAGCAGTGAGTGCATCGTGCTGTGGGTACCCAGAGAGCACCAAGATCTGTGTCATATGTGGGAGAAAATATGGGATAACAGCTGTCAACCCCTCATTTACACCACACAGTTCCCATGGAAAACAAAGCCATCTGTCAAAGCTTCCTGTCACCACTTGCACTGTGACATTTCCCACGAGAGGATTCCCCCCTGTGTCACAAACCTGGGAAGGACACAAGCCCTTGGCTATCTTTTTTTGCATCCTGTACTTCAAACACCAAACAAGATAATACTCGTTTTTCAGGAGTGGCAAATGGGGCCCTTTGCTGCTGAGGAGTCATTCACAGCACAGAGGGGCCTGAGGTCAAAGCCAGAGCCAACAAACATCCCAGCTGCACAGAGGGACACACACGTCAGTTCCTCACAGCTCCTGCTGCTGAGGCTGGCAAAGCTCACCTTCACACAACCTGCTGCTCAAGCCTAAGGGCGTTCTCCTCCCCCCAGAGACAACACAAAGATATCCCAAAGCAGAGAAGAGGATATTCTCCTACCAGCCTGGGGGCTCTGCCTGCACCATCAGAGAGTTTCCTTCACACATCCTGGGCTGAACAGACACCCAAAAGCATCCACAGGCATGGGATGAGCTCAGCTGAGAAGCTGCAGTTTGCAGGAACTTTGATGGGTACCACCAGCTCCAGCTTCTACTACAACGTGCAAAATTCATCTGACTGTTCATGCAGCTTTTTAAACAGATGAGAGACAGAGAAAACTTCCTTTCTCTGAGGGCTGTGACTGGCAGAGCTCCTTTGGCACCTCCCAAAGCAGTTTATTCTTAAGCCACTGGGCTACAACCCCTCTGCATTCAGAGTCTGCCCCAGTTCTGCCTGCTCTGTGTGGAGATAACTGGGACAGAGGAATTGTCCAGGCACATCCCAGGGGACACACAGACCTTCAGAGCCCACAGGCATTAACACAACAAATACCTTTCAGTTTAACGGCCTTAAAAGGAGAGGATCTTCCACAGAGATTAAGAACTTTATCCTCCTCTAGTTTGCACTGATAACCCAGTCTGACAGGAGACCAAAAGAGAAAGCCCAGACCTATGTGAGCTGCCTCCATTCACAGGCACTGCAGTCACTGGCCAGGGCTGCTGGTGAGTGCTCAGAGAGCCAGACACCTTCCCTCTCTCTGGGCCAGGATCACATCCCGTCACTGCTGGCCTTGTGCCCACAATTCACTCCTGTGCTGAGAGCACATTACACCCAGTCCAGGCCTGGGGGTGGCCATTTCCTTGCTGAGTGCAGTTCTGTGCCAGCAGCTCCACAGACTTGCTGGCTTTGAGGGAGCTGCAGCTTTTGGCTTGGCCCCTTCAGCCAAAGCTGGTTCCTGGAGCTGCTGCCACTCTGCAAACTGCTGGGCAGGAGGGTCTGGGCTTTCTGCTCCTGGGGAGAAAATGCTCTGCCAACAGCTCTGTTTGGTCTTGCTGAGGGGAAATGTATTTCTCAAAGCACTTGTGGATTTTGCTCCTGTCCCTTTGCAGGGCTTTCCTGCTTATTCTGACAGCTCAGATTTCCTGGTGGCAGCTTTGTTGTACCTCATGCCAGCAGTGCCAGGTTTGCCATTGCTGGCCCAGCATTGGGACACCTCAAGCACAAATAAAGGAGCCTGACATGCTCCAGCCTTTGGGCAGACACTGCTCTGGAATGCAGGGGAAACACTACTCTCCACATCAGTTCTGCCAAATTTATTTCACTAACAGCATAAATCCAGATTTTAATCCACTTCCTTCACCTCTCTCCTCCACCCTACCCAGAGGACTGAGTCACAGTCTGGCCCCATGGGAACCTCTGACTGTGAGAGATAACAGACTTTAGCACATTTGGACAGCCAAATTTATTACTAAGCTTAGCTAGAGATTGATGTGCCTGTTAGTAAAAGGCCTGGCATGCAAGTTGGGCTGACTACAACATCCAGCCCCTTGCTAGGAAAGAGCACACCCTGCTCTGAGAGAAGCAGAGAAGTGAGCCCCTTTCTGAGAGGTGAGACATTTTCTTAGCTAGGGACAGATTTTCCCACTCTTGCCTGCAAGGGATTCTAAAAGTCCCTTCATTACCCATTTAAGGAAGGGGCTGTCTCAGTTCTCTGTAAAGAGACACCAAGATTACCCTGCCAACGATGCAGCTGTCAGAAGAACATTCCTGCTGATACTTTCGTAGAAATATAGAAGAGTTTGCCATCCCTGGTCAGACAAGTGGCATCACCCTCTCCCACCACACTGTCCCACCCAAGCCCTGCTTGCCCCCTGCTAACAGGACACACGTGCAGCCAGATTTCTGTGGGAGCCACTCAAGACTCCGAGCTGCATCCAGCCATCCTCCTGCTGACAGGAGGTCCTCCCTGTTGGGGTCACCATTTGTAGGGGTAAGAGGGGTGATAATGATGGCCAGAAGAGATCGGGCACAGCAGCACCAGAAGGCTCGATCAGAAGGTTTACAACTTAGCTCTGTTTTTAGTTACAGCTTCACCTTTTATCTACTCTTGCATGTAACATGCTATCACACTGTTGGTTAGTCAGTTCTCCAGGCACACATGGAAACATTCTACTGGTTCCAAGGTATCCCACCTTCCACAGGTGGTTCCTTCCCCCTTAAGGGTGCACTCCAAACTGCTTTCCTTCAAGGATCCACTCTGAACTCCTCAAGATCAATCCCCTTATCGATTCCCTCAGACATCAGAGGATTCACAAACACACTGTCACCCCCACACTGCCCTCTTTAGAAAGGTGAGGATGTCCCAGTGAGGATGTCCTGAACCAACCCAGGGTTGTACTCACGGTCGAGCCCGTTCAAGTAGCACATCCGAATTTCACAGTGGCCCCACACTGCGCTCACCACCGGGTACAGCTTCTTGCCCTTCAGCCCCCGGAAGGCCACGCCCATGTACTGCCCGTCCACGATGAAGCTCAGCGTGCCATCGTCCATGTCCAGCACCACCAGGAAGGAGTCGGGCACGATGAATGTCTCGTCGGGCTCCAGGAAGGCGGGGTAGGTCTTGCTCGGCTGGTTCTTGCCGTCGTGGTACAGTCTGTTGCGCCCCAGGTCCCAGCCCCAGGACTCGTGGTTGTTGCCCACCAGGGTGGTGTAGCCCACCGAGTGCAGGGGCGCCTCGGCCGTGGCCACGCCGACCACGGCGTGGGTGCCGCGCTGGCGCATGGCCCACGTGATCTGCCACACGTGCAGCCCCCGCGTGTAGCCCACCTTGCCCCGGATGGCATCGGTGCTCTGTGCCACCGGGTGCCGGTGGAACATGAGCTTGTCGTCCTCCTTCACGAACACGTTCAGCGAGCGGTCGTCGTTGTTCCACGAGTGCAGCAGCTGCACCTCGTAGGACACCGGGGGCATGTCCAGCAGCAGGTCCAGCCGGGTGGGTTTGCTGTAGTCCAGTCCTTGGAGCTCCTGTTTCAGTGGCCTGTACACAGGGTCCCTCATATCCACAGTCTTTATGCCACCTGTGACCTTCTGCCCCATGGTGTGTCCTGGTTTCGCCTCCTCACGGGCTCATGGGTTCACCTTGGCAGCTCCTGCTGTCATCCAGCCCTGAGGAAAAGGCCTGTCAAGATGTGCACCCCTCAGTATTGCCTAATGGATGGAAAGAAAAACAAGGGACAAGTTAAACATTAGCACACACAGCCCTGTATGCTACACTCACAGAGCAGAGTATTCATCTTTTACCCCAACAACCTGTCCCTCCTTCCCACCAGCGAGGTGGGATGGCCTGGCAAAGCACCCAGCAGCCACTGGCACAGGTTTGAGCAGATCATTCTCTTCGACCCCACTAAAGCTTTGCTAAGTACCTTGGAGGCCTGACTGCAAGTCCAAAACAGCAGACACAACCTTTAGGGTCCAGCCTTGAGGGACACTCATTCCAGCAGCTCTTGGTACCCTCAGGCCCCCTGAGTTCCTGCAGTCAGGGAGCAGATAAACCTGCTGTAGGGTTTGTCTCAAATGAGCAGCCTCAGCCGGGGCAGCTTCTCTTCTCCAAGAGGAAAAAATCCCCAGCTTCAGTCACAGAGTCCAGGGGGAGGAGCAAGATTCTTCTCACAGTTTAGCAGTTTTCCTTCCAGATTTCAGAGAAGCCTCTAAAGCATTCTAGCCAGCTTGGCTAGAGATTCCAGCTCACTCTGTGTACCTCTCCTCCAGCTCTGCATCCACTGAAGTGTCTCTGCTCTCACTCAGCAACACAAACAACCCTCTGTGAGACAGCTGCCAAACTGGGGGCAGCTATTAGGAGAATTAGAAGTGGGAGGGGAGCAAACGAGCTTTCTAAGAAAAAAAAGTGTTATTTTAACATTTCCTGAAGTGAGGCAATCACGCAGCACTCCTGCCAGCTACAGTCACAACACTTACTCACAACCAAGGACCTCATCTGGCAGAGAAAACAGAACATGAATCAGATCTGGTTTAAAAATAAGATTACTGGACATCAGCAGCAGGGCTGCAGTGAGAAGGTGACAGGGAAGGCTCATGTATGTCCTGGGTCAGGGATCAATTCCGCAGCTTCCCTCCAGGTTTTCCCCACCAGTCCAAGGGATGCCATTGGAACAGAGAGTTAATTCTTAAGTAATAAGAGACAAGACTACTTTTCCTTTCCTTCTCTCCTTTTCCCCAAGGATGGAGAGGAATATGCCCAAGGTTCTTTAGGAGTCACATCCCCATGCACAGGCTGCAGCACAGCTATTTCCAGCTGTCCAGGAACCTCAGATGTTTGGCTCTGACAGAGACAAGATGCCCTTTAAATATGTCCAACCATGTTATCAGCTGTTAAGATAACCAAGACATCCTGCAAGTTAAATAAATACCATCCACAACATCCAAACAGGTCCTGAACCATGTGAGCCAGCTGGTCACCAGCTGCCAACCAGCCAGTGCCAGCAAACCCAGCGGAGGGATGGCAGCCCCTGGGTGCCAGTGCACCGCCCTCCCACAGCACAGCACCAGCTGTGCCCCACAGCCCATGCTCAGCCCCACGTGTTCCCAGGGCTCACAGGCTCCTGCTCTGGAAGCTGAGGAACAGCAGGATCTCAAACCAAGGGATCCCAAGAACAAGCCAAAACAGGCACTGGCTGAGCTTTCCTGGGAAAGGCACATTAATGCCAACCTGGAGCAATTGTTTTTAAAATGTTTCAGTGTTAAGTCATTTGCTCAAGGTGGGATTAGAACCCAGAGGCTGCTGAACATGGGCTGTGCTCCCCTGAACGTGGGCTGTGCCCCCCAGAGCGTGGGCTGTGCCCCCCCAGAGCGTGGGCTGTGCCCCCCCAGAGCGTGGGCTGTGCTCCAAAAAGCACCAGGGGAACTACCTGTGATTCCCAAGGCCTGTGGCACGAGGGCAAAGGCTGGCAACAAGGGACTGGCTAAAGTACACATGGAAGTCCAGAGGCAAACTCAGCTGTTGGAATTGTGATTAGGATAAAGGAACAAACCATTGGCAGAAGGAGAAGAGGCAGAGACTTCCTCTGCAGTCCATGTGAGAACACAGCATAGGAAGCAAGAACCAAAACAAAGCAGACTGCCAGACTGCAGAAGTGCTGGTGCAGACCTCTCTGAAACACAAAATGCTCCAGAGAAGTAAGAGAATACAATTGTGCCCTTCATTAGCAAAACAATGCCTCGTTCATGGTGACTCTGCCTTTTGCCAACATAAGCTTCATCACATTTCTCCCAAGGCTGCAGCAGCAGAAAGGGAATCTCCACAGTGAGAGACAGCTGGGAGAGGGCACGGGGGAGAGAAAGGAAAAGGGCTGGAACCAGGGGGGTGATCGGAGTGAGAGCAGGTCAGACACAGCACCACATGCCAGGATTGAAGTGCAACACGGCTCCTTATTCGGGCAGGGCAGTAACTGTGCTCACAGCTGGCTCTGCTGCTCCTGGCACAGCCCGGGCTGGAGCTGCAGGGTGGCACCTTGCCCTGCAGTCAGGAAGCACAGCTACACCCTCAGATTTGGAAAGGAAAAGCCTCTTCATGCACAAGACAATACAGGCACTTCCCTGCAGCAGGACAGAGACAGAAAAGCTTATCCTCTTCAATTACTGGATTAATGCCCTGGGCAGCTTGATAGGAGAGACACAGCCAGGCATAAATGAGAAGATATGCCAGGGAATGGGCTGCTGCAAAGCCTTTGAACTGCTCCAGGTTTAAGAACAAATGTAAACACAGAAAGTGCTTTTATCTGTCTTATCAACAGCTCAGGCTTGCAGCAACTCTGCTCTGCTTTACAGACATAGCTCATCCCCACCATGCTCAGTTCTGCTCCCATGCTATTTCTCAGTTCTATTGTGAACCTTCTGGGCTTAAAAGCTTTGGAATGAAATTAGAAGAGTGTCTCAGCGAAAAGCATTCACTGCTGTTTTCAGTGAGAATCAGACCTCCCCTCAGTTTTGCTGTTCAGAACAAGCAGGCAATTTGCCACACTACAAAGACATGCCAGGTTTCAGAACAACTGCTTGCTGCAAATAGATCAAGGCAGGAGACAGAGAGACATCTCAGTGGAAGGCAAAGCCCCTGCTGTTAGATAGGGAGAACACAGCTCTTCAAGGAAAATATTGAACATGGCAGAGCAGAGTTGGTGTCCAACCTCTCTCTTCAGTTCAGAAAACCCAAGGCTGCTCACAGGTCCTCCCTTGCTCTGCAACTCAGCACCTCCAGGACACCTGCTTGGAGCATCAACAAGGATATTGGAAGGATCTTAAACTCCTTGATTTCTGATCCAGTTTTACTTTAAGCCTGTTTGTTCAAGTCAGTTTACTGTGGCTTTATTTCCTCCCCACAGTATTAATTAATGGACTTCTACAGATAAGAGGCCAGACCTTTAAACACCTACCAGGCTCTGGTGCTCCACAGGCAATGAATCAGAGCCCTGCCCTAAAGATTTCCAGCCTCAAACACACCTCAGGAGAAGGAAAGCAAATATATATTCTGCACATGGTGATTTACTTGCTTACAGCTTTAGAAGCCGGACTGAGGATCCCAGACAGTACCCAGACCAAAAAACCACTGCAGTTTTGCTCATGTTTCCATGATTTTACTAGAAAAGCATGAAGTAAACCTGGTTCATTTTCTTGGGCTGAATGTTCATGCTGCAAGCCAACAGCCAAAGGAGCCCCACCAGTCCTGGTGTGCTGACTGACCTGCCAGAAGGCAGAGATGTGCACAACTAGTATGGCAGAAACTGCCCCCAGACACCCTTCTGTAGGAGGGGCTCCATCACCAGGGATCTCCCTTTCCCCCCTTGGTGGGGCTGAGAACAGACCCCTGGGTCACACAGACCTTCTGCATAACCAAGTTCAAAGCCAAGAGGGGTCAGCAATGCTACAACACAACTGAGGTGAAGAGGGATGAAGACTCCCGTGCCTCTACCAGCCTCCAAGCTTCAGTCCCAAGGAACCAGGACACCCAGTTTTCCCTGGTGTCAGTTCCTGGCAGCAGAAATGCAGCAGCTGATGGGTCTGTGCCTTCCTGATTGCTGCCTGCTCAGAACCTGGTCCTGGCAGGGCTGGGACACCCCCTCCAGAGCTGATGCAATCACTCCACCAGCATTCTGGCTTTAGCAGCCTTCCCACCCCACTAAACACTCACTAAACCTCGGGGAAAGAAAGCTCACCTATGCTGCTGAAGTTTGCCAGGGCTGTGTTAGCAGAGACCAAGCAGCTCCAGGAGAGATGACAGAAGAACTGCAGCAACAGGAGTGTGGTTGGGAGCGTTGCAAACCTGCTCAGATCAGGGCTGGGCAAGCAACCCTCGTTCCCAGCCCTGGGTTTGGCAGCCTCCCTGCTGCCTTGCCCCACGTGGAGAAGGTTGTCACAGGGGCAGCTTCCTCAGCCCCACCTCCTGAGCAGCAGGAGCAGTTTGGCTCAGCAGGGTGAGGTGTTGGCAGGGCTGGGTGACCTCCCCACAAAAGTGAAACTGCAATCACTGAGAGCACGGGAGGTTGGGCGAGAAGGAGTGAAGAAAGGTGGCACTGTCCCAGCAAACAGCAAGAAGGAAAGTCCTCCAGCAGGGTAAGAGGCCCCTGACAAGTCACTGTGCCCAAGACATGCCAGGGATGAGGAGAACAAGGTGCTTTGGTTTGGCAACGCTTACCTTGCTGAGACTTCAAAGTTACAACTGCCCTGCTGAGCAAAGAGCCTCCTCCACCTCCTGAGCAGCACCAAGGGCCCTGCTCTCCTGCACAGGAGGAGCCAGAACAAGCACAGCCACCCTCAGACACACCAGCAAAGGCTTCTGCCCAAGCAAGCCAAGAGCATGTCATCATCACCATGACTTGCAGCCACTAAGACTCAGCTTGTCTGTGTGATCACTCTCCATCCTTCCCCTCCTTGGGATGATTCAAACAGCTTCTGCTGAAGTTCTCTGGCTATTTTTGCCACGCTGAAGGCAGTGTGACTGGCAAGAAGGCTGCGTGACGAAGGCAACCTGCCCTTTCACACCATTTCTCCAGTGTCTGCTTCTCCAAAACAAAGCACTGAAGTTACTCAGAGCAGCACATCTGAGTAAACCAAAACCTGAAGTAACAACCACCACACATCCTCAACTAAGCTGCTTACTAGAAACCAATTTCAGCAAATTTCCACTGTCCACCTACCCAGGCAGTTCCTCCTAAGTGCAGTGCTGCATAATCTAGCAGAAAATACCACTAGGCAACAGGAGAGAGGTTACTTTGCAAAGTATTTGTAATGGTGGAAGCAACTCAGACAAAAGGAGTTCCACAAGTTCCTGCCTGAGATCTCCCCTATTGAAGGCTGGTTATAAAATGGCAATTTTGGGTCAGAGAAACCAAGGTATTCCTTTCAATGCAAACAGCCAGCTCAGGCTGGTTTTCCTCACAGAGGAAGTTCAGGGGATGTTGTAAAGGTCAAAGGCTCTTTACAGCTCTGTGTCAGGCAGCTCATGAATATCAACTGCACCTTAAAGCCCAGGCACAAATCAAGACTCTCTCAAACAGCCTCTCAGAGCAGGTGGCAGCCACTTGCCTGCAGCATTATGTTCTTGGCACGAGGCAGTGTTGGTTCAACTCACTCAGAGCAGTGCTCTAGAGCAGCTCTTCTGTACCTTTTCCAAACCCACCTTGAGGACACTTTGTCCTGGGTTTCCTGAGGGCAGCAGCTTCAGAAAGCCACGCAGGTTAAACCATCAGTGCTGCTGAGTTCAAAGCTCTGCGTTGCCCAGAGCACAGTGGCTTCTGAGCCTGGCTGGGTGTCCCTTCCTTTCCACACTCCCTCATGCTCTGTGGCCTTTACAAAGCCAGTCAGGACAACAGGACTGGCTGGAAACAGTTCATTTACTGGTGGTTTAACACACAGATGTTAAAAGGAGTCGAGCAACTTGCTCTGGTTGTCCACCAGAGGTTTGCTCGGAGCACACACCCTGAGCACTGCAGAGCCCCTGCACACAGGCACACACAGAGCTGTCCTGCAGAGAGAGCAGCACCACATGGCACAGGAAGGGATGCTCAACTGACCATGGCCTGAGAGAAGCTGTGGTAAAGCATTCACAGTGAGTAAGAGCTGATGAACTGGCCAGAAATGCAGCAATTAAAGCTCTTCCCATCAGGCAGGATGGAGCCCTGAGTTTACCATCCCACACTGAACTGACAGCTCTGCATCTTGGCTAAACACTGAGAAATGTAGCCAGAGTCCCTTCCCATGTCCCACATCTGCAGCTGCAGCACTGACCTTCCCCACACCTCTCCCCTTTGCTCCTCTCCAACTTCCTGCTGCTCTGCAATATCTGCCTGGAGCCAGCTGGTGAAATGCTGTTTTCCAGCTCTGTATTCCAGCAAGTGGTCACAGGCTGCTGTTACCTACAAGGTTGACTTGCTGAACTTGGGCTCCAGGTAGAATTCAGCATCTGCATCATTCTTGGTGCCACAAACTGATTGTCACGTGCTCAGGTGACAGTCAGGTCACCTCAGAGTGTGAGCACTGACCTGTGGCTCCCAAGTTACCAACACATACAGTGAATTGCAGCCATCCCTGGTGTCCAAGGCCGGGTCACAGTGGGGACACATTGGTGCTGCTGATCAGGTGGGCCAAGCTCAGCTTTGTGCCACAGATGTGAACTCCAGAGAGATCCTTTTGGAGGAAAGAGCAGTGGTTTGGCAGTTGGGTCTGAGCTGAGACAACACCTGTCCATGGTGTGACAGGAGCAGGGAGATCCACACTGTTCCCTTCCTGGGAGAAGGCACAGGGAGATGTGAAGCAGAGACACAGCAATGCAGCCCCTGCAGAGCCAGAGGAAAGCCAGCAGGGCACTGCAGGTCCTGTGCCCTTGTGGAGGGCCCTGTGCCCTGGTGGAGGGCCCTGTGCCACTCAGTGTGCTGTGCACACCATCCCAGCACAGCCTGGTTGCAGTTCAGGCCCTGGGCTGAGCAGTTTGAGGTTCCAACACTCCAGCCATAACGTGTTCCACCAGCATGGCAGGTTCTCTGCAGGCTCAGCACAGCAGCACCAGACCAAATGTCTTCTGCACCAGGCACGATGTACTTCCCATCTACCAGTTTTCATCTCACTGGTGACATTTGGCAGAGGCATTTTTTTAGCTCCTGGTACCATTTCCAGGGTAGACCCATCAGACAGGTGATGGTTTTCCTCACTGCTTATGCCAAGAATCCATTTTCTGGGGATGCAGTTTGCCTGTATTAAAATGCAGCCAGACACAACTATGGGAAGTTGCTCCCAGGTTGCTTCAGTGCAGTCCTTACCTTAAGAAAAAAAAGCCCTGGTGTTTCAGAGCTTATTCCAAGGAGAAAAAAGCTGGGCCAGCACAGAGACACCAACTGCTGAAGTCACCTGCAAAAGGCACAGTTTTTTCACACTTCCAATTTCATTACATGCAGTCAAGAGATGTCTCAATGATCTGCCTGCAGAACAAGTGCCACTGGAAATAAATCACACAAGCAGAAGGGAGAAAGGTCACATGGAACCTTTTTCCACATGTCCACAGGGTCACCTTTCTCACCCCTTTGTTCCTGTCCAGCCACCTGGCACTGCTTTTTCCATATTTTATTCAAACTTTTCATGTGAACAATCACTGCTCCCAGAGGAAGCCTCAAACCCTGTCAGACTGAAATCTCTGCCTGGCACACCACAAGGACAACCCCCCAGTTTTATAACAAGCAGCACTTGAAAGACCTGGCCAGGCTGCCACACTTGCCTCCTTCCCTCCAGCACTGGAGCCATTGGAGAGGCTGCATTTACAAAGGCATTTCCTCTGCAATTAAGCCATCATAAATTTTAAATAGTAAGTGTTTGTGTTCAGAACCATTTGCATTAAAGAACCCCACATAATCCATAATAAGCCACCCTCTTGCATAAGAACTCCCTGCTTTTTGCTATTTCCCTCCTTACTGATTTGAAGGCTCCACTGTCCATCCTCCCTCATCCCTGGATTCATTAGCTCTGTCTGCTAATCGGGACATGGGGAGAGGAGCAGTGGGTGGAAAGAATGAAGCCTGATGTTTCTACCTCTGCCCAGAGTTTCCACTCCTGTATCAAGAGTGCTTTTTGGCTCTGACTGCACAAGCCACCAGGACAAAGGTTTTGGTAACCAAGCAAAGCTTTCTCCTACAAACACCTCAGGAACCACAGCAGTTTCTCGCTGGAGCAGCTGCCCTAAAAGCAATCTGTGCTCTCAGCAGCCCCTTCTGCCTCCTTCTCAAGGGACAGCAGGGCAGAGCAAAGACTCCCCAGCTCCTCCTGTGCTGTCCTCTCCCAGCCCATGGCAGGGCAGCCTCTAGTTCAGCTGTTCTTTAGAAGCAAAGTTGCAAAGACCTTTCTCATCTGCTTCGTGTTTGAGGAAATGGGGGAAGCCACATGGTGGGGTTTGTCACAGGCTGGAGAGTCAACCCATGGTACCCCAGTGGCTGGAAGGGCTAGTTTGGAAGGGCTAGTTTTTTCCCAGGATAGTTTTCTGCTGTTTTCAGTGGGCAGAATGAGGCAACCCCAACACCTCCATGAACACAGAGGGCCCAGCAAGAGCAGAGTGAAGCCACCTGGTACACACCAAGTACTGATACCTGCAGGAGAACACAAACCAAAGCATTCCATCACAGATTTGGGTATTACAGACCTGAAAAGCAGTGTTTTCTCAAATAAGTGGCTTGAAAACCTGAAGTATACAGCACATTGGGTGGTTTCAATCCCTGCTCCAAGAGCGAACAGTGTATACTTTGTCAGGAGACACAGAATCCAGCAGGATTCCTTCTGTCAGGAAACCACTTGGAGTTTGAGCTATTTCAACATGAAGGTTGCTCAGCTACTGTCTCCTTCCTCTTTTCATTTAAAGATGTCCCAAGCACTGCTAACAGTAAAGCAAAAATCCCCACACCAGAGCAGCTGCCAAGCCCCAGATTACTCAGCCTGTTCTTCTCAAATACGTTTATTGTGTCTGAGGCTTCAGCACATGTATCTACATCAAATCCATCTCTGCCAGAGGGGAAGTTGTGCAAGTGTCTGGTACTGCTCATCACACAGAAAAAGCATCACTGAAATCTGGGCCGTGTGCTAGAAACAACTCATTCCTGGGGCATTGCAACAGTGTCTGTGCTCCCTGCAGGCAGAGCACACGGGAGCACAGAGGGGATGCCCTTCTGGTTCAGGGCACAGGGCAGCACATCCAGCAGGATCAGGATGTGCAGAACTGCAGCTGTGCCCCTTCCCTGCCTCACTGCCCCCCAGCTGGGAGCACAGCACACCCCTGGTCCTGCACTTCCCCTGTTTCCATGGGCAGCAATGGCACTGCCAACCCAGCAGGGAGGGCAGAGACACTCGAACAGCAGAAGATCCAAGTGTTGCACACTTCTCTCTGCATCACAGGAGAGCACTGGAGAGGAAGGGGAAGGTGAACAAAGGCCCACAGATGCCACCAACTGCCTGTTCCTGAGGAGGACATTCCAGGTCCCAACACACTTGGTACCCAGCAGAACACTATTCAGTTCCTCCTCACAGAAACCTGCCTTTCCCTGACACTGAAGCAAGCAAAAATTAGAGTTTCTTTCTCCTGCAGTTCTGCAGTTTATTGACATTTGCATCCCCAGCAGCTCAGCTGGCATCCTCTTCCTCACATTCAAACACCCACACTCCATCCCAGTCCATCCCTCTCATCCTCTCTGTTCCAGGCTGTGCTCACTCACTGTGTTGGCCTCTCCTGTCCCAGGAATGGATGCAGAGACTCCCACCCAGCTCCACATGCCTCCTGTTTATCAGGGAGGAAAAAGCAGGTCCCTCAGGCAGGTGCTAATGAGTTTCCTGACTGAGTCTTTGCCACCTGATCACACACGATGCCAATCACACCCCGAGACTGCAGAGAATTCATTCTTAGCCCTGAGCTGAAAGCAGTTAAAGACCTGCAGAGCTCCTGCTCTCCAACCTGTAACCAGGGCTGGAGCACAACCCAATCCACACAGAGCTTACAGCAGAAAGAAGGAGGGATCAGAGTAACAAGCTCTGTCCTTCTACCAGCTCAACTGGGCAACCAGTTCCAAAGCTTGGCAAGCTGCACAGGGACAAAACTTCTCATAGTTAGGGTTACACATCTCCCCTGTTCAAGTCCTTGCAGCTCCTTGACCTGCCAGTTTCAGGCTGAACTTCATGGGAACCCTCAGGTCCCACAAATGCTAGAGAAGAGAATGCAGTTCAGTCCCTCTGTCCCAGCTGCCTCCAAACTGCACAGGGAATAACTGAGCAATATGAACAGATTCAGCCCCCCAAGCCCTTTTGTCTTACCTTGCCACATGGAAAACCTCAGCACTCCTCTATCCTGTCACCCACATCTCTTCATCCAGGGCTTCTCAAGTGTTGAAAAAACCAGAACTAAGTTACATTCTTGTGTATGAAGACCCAGTAGATCTTGCACAGCTTAAGCTACAGATTTAGGTCTTTCCTGTCCTGAGGTCTGTGGAGACTGAGAGTTTCACCACTGAGGACAAAACCCTCACAAGACAGCTGAGTCACTGAGGAAGTGAAGGGTTTTTTTCACACTGTTTAGGAAACCATTCCATTCACTTAGACAAAGGATGTTTTCAGAAGTCAAACCCCTGCACATGCATCCAAAGCAGGAGCTCATCACACAGTTGTGACCCCTCAGAGCCTCCAGCACCTGCCTATGGGCAAAACAGCCTTCCAAGGTCTCCTCCAGTAAACCTGGGAGTTTCAGAAGGTCTTTCCCTCAGCATCTACTCTCAAATGAGATCGTGGGCCCATGACCTGCGCAGATGTGCCATCAGACAGTTCTTGTAACACACTGAATGATTACAACATCTTTTCTTCCATGCCCTGACCACTCCCCAAGCCAGCCATGGCCTGAGTTTAGGTATTCCTCATTCCTCAAAGTCACCTGCTACAAGGGCAATGCTGTGGCTCGGTCTTACCCACTCTTTGTCCTCTCTGTAAGCACAGGAATGCTTTGACATCCCCCTGGGAAACAACCCTCACCCCACCCTTTAGGAAGTATCACACCTTACAGGAACAGGGCTCATCTCTTTAAGTGGGAAAGATGAAAGCCAAAAGCTGGATGCTGACATGAACCTCATGCTCAGGACGAGTCTTTGAAGGCAGGAAGGCTTGGGAGGGCAGAGTGGGCTGGGAAAAACAATCCTGTCTGGCTGGAGGACACAGATGCTTCACCACCACAAGGCAGTGTCTGCAGACTCATGTCCTCCTCACCCCTTTCTCCTGCTGTGCCTCACCCTGAGCTGTGTGGTTGGCACCTCTGACACCATCAGCTCACAACCTGCTGGAAGGGAAACATCTGCACGAGCTGTGCATCCCCACCATGTCTGTCACCTTCTCCCCCTGGCACCTCCTCACCTCGAGCAGCTCAAGCTTCATCTTCACCTCCCCTGCAAAAAGCAGCCCCTGACGTTGCCAGGGAAGGATCTGCACGTTCACTCAGAGCAGGTTCAGGAGCTCCCAACCCTCAGATTTGTTTCAAAGCAACACAGAATTATCTTCAAGATAAAAACAACAGTTTTATTATCAAAGTTAAGTAGGTACTTTGCTTTGAAATACAGTTTCTTCCCCTGCCTCAAAGGGCTGTTAATTATTCTTGTAGCAAAAAAGCAGAAGAAATGAAAGCAGCATCTGCTGGGAGGAGATGAATGCAAGATAAAAGGTGTCTGTGACAGAGAACTGGCAGCAGCCTTAACGTTTTCTATTCAAGTTTAATCCGGGAACAACAATCACCCTTAAACATAACAAAAGCTGTGGAAAAACCCTTTCCAAATGCAGCAACACAGAAAGAAGATGCAAATCCTCTTCTCCAATTGCTGCAGTTGAGGTGAAGTGTCCAGACAAACCCAAGACTGCTGTACCGGGGCCATCAAACCCCTCTGCCCGCTCAAGTCCACAGTGCCCCCCTCAGCTCCCAAGTCCTCCTTCCCCCTTCAAGCGTCCGTAGGAAAAGCAGTTTCTTGTGGCTCTGCCTTAGATAAAGGGAGCAGAGTCCCACACACCCCCAGACTGTCTGGGCACAAGTGGCTCCCCGTGCAGCCAGCAGAGAATGGAAAGCAGCACTGCCACTTTTGCCTGCCCAGCAGAGTCTGTTCTGGGCAGAGAATCAGCTCAGAGCTGTCCCTTCTGCGGCTAACAGAGAAAGCCACTTCATGTAACCTCTGAACTGTGTGAAACATCAGGCAGCACGGAGCCAACAGTGTCCTCTGCCTGCCCCAGCCCAAGGCCAGCTCTAGAAAGGTGTCACCTCTCACTCCTGAGGCAGTGCCAGGAGCTGGAACTCAAACAGTGCTTGTGTGAACAAAAACCCAACCAAGGAGCTGCAGAAACCTGGAGCAGAGGTTTGTCAACATTCAGCAAACCACTCCAGGGGTTTCTCAGCCAGGTGAGCCCTCCATGGCCAGGAACACACCCCAAGGCACTGCAGCTCCCAAAGTGCTGAACCAGGAGGAGGCTCCTGACAGCCATTGCACAAGAGACAACTCCCCCTGCCAGCGTTACTGGAACACACTGGGCAGCTCCCCAAAGCATTCTGGGGTGATGCTTCACTGCAGTTCTGACTTGTCATTAGCCAAAAAAAGTTTAATGACATGGTTGGGCTCTGTGTTTAAACATAATGGACCTGGGACATGCCATAATTAGGAAGAGACTCTGCCCATCTCAATGAATGCACAGCTGGGCAGGCTCAGCATGATGCAATTCTGCTTTCACCATTACCTGGAAGGGTCCCTGCAAAGTGCTGGGCTGGTTTGGCACAGGCAGGGGGGCCAAAAGGCTCCTTCCATCACCCAGCAAAAGCCTCCACACAACAGCAGTTTCAGAGAGTCTTCCCAGCCTGCTCAAAGGTTTTATCCCTCTAAAAGCACAAGGAGACAAATCAGCCCTGAAAGCACCAAAATGAAATGGATGAAAACACATTCTCCAAACTGTGGCTGCAGGAATGCAGATGCTGCTGCCTTCAGAGGACATCTGCACTGTCAGGTAGCCAGATATCCCAGAGCAACTCTTTTCCTGGAAATAGCAGTTGTGGTAACGCAGAACAAATGTTTTTGCCAAAAAACCACGACCAAGACAAGCAGCACAGCCCAGTTCACAGGAGCTTCTCCACTGGGTCAAGTGGCAGGGGGTGAAATTTGCCCCTTAGTTGTCCTGGGACACTCAGAAAGCCATTCCTAAGCAACAGTTTCACTGGTTTAAACTCTGTAAATCGAGTGTCCTCCTCACCTCCTGTGTGCCAATAAAGCTGCACCTCAAAGCAGGGAGGGAAAGGCCTGGCCACTGCTCCGTGTCTGAGGTCTGTCTGGTGGTGACAGGGAATGCTAAGACAGTTTTTATTCCTTCTGTTTCCACCTTCCAAATGCCCTGACACCACCACAGAAGGCTGAGTAAGCAGAGTCTGAAGAACCTCCATGTTCTTCCTTCCCTCCCTGGGGCTTCTCAGCAGACTAAACTGTGGGTTTCCTCTCTGAAACAACAAAATTCCACACCTGTAGTCAAGCCAAGAGCTTCTGATGTGACTGTTCCAGGCTGCCATCTGGGTCCTTTCCATGAAGGCTCCCCCTTCAGAAAGCTCTCCACTATCAGAGACAAGCAGCAATGATGAAACCCATCCCTGAGCTGTGAGCAAGGCTGGGCTCTTATCTGGGCACCAAACAGCTGCCAGCACTGGGGGAGTTCAAAGGGAAGACAAAAACGGCACAGCCAACCCATCCTCCCAACATACCACACTCAGCAGAGGTCCTCATAAGTCAACATACCTTCTAAATAAGTGTTTAACATAAACATTTGTACAGTCACTTAATTCCTGGTGAACCAAGATATTTGATGTGGGCCACAGAAAGCTCCCGTGACATCAATGGAAAGTTTCCAATTAAGAAACCAAGTTTGAAACACATTAATAGAGCTTAAGAAATAGAGATGAAGGAGCCTGGTGGAACCAGTCAAAAGATCTGTTCTTAAGCAAAAGGCACTCAATCTACTTAGGAACAAGCAGAAAAGAGAACCTGCCTTGCATTTTCAGAGCTGAAAGCACCTCATGAGTCACAGCCAAATTCCTTTCTGGAGAAGATGAGCACAGCAGAAAGTCCTTCTAGAAAAATACATACACCAAATTAGTGTTGAAGGACACCTGGCAGAAAGGATTCTCTTCAAAATGAGCACACTCAGCAAAGCAGCAGAGTTACTGCAGCTCCTTGGAGGCAAACATCTGCAGTTATCTGCCATCCTGGAGTGACACAGCACACTTGGCAACCCTCCCCAGCCCCAGAGCCCTGCTCTGGCCCTGGAGAAAGCAGGAGGGCAGTTGCACAATCCCAGCCTGGCTGCAGATGTGGCGATTGCTCCTTCCAGGCAATCTCATCCCCTCCCACTTGGAGTGTTGACACACAAAGCTGTGCCTCTTGCAAATCCAGTTCGGTGTCCACACACACCAGGCTCTGCCCAGATAAAGCCTCGGGTCTGATGTTGTTATTCATGCCAAAAGTGCAGATCTGGACCTGTGTGGGCACTGTGGGCACACAGGACCTGCCCCTTCCTCACTAGAAGGCAACATCTCACAGCTCCTGGACATGCCTCACACCCAGAGCATCAGAAACACCTCCAATGAACAGGGAAGATGCAGCTGGGAACATGCAGATGAACCTTCCAGGAAAGCTCTCCCTTCCTTTGAAAGTTTCTTCTTGTAACCAGAGTTAAACTATTTAGCAACTTGTTGGTCCTTGAGTAGATCATCTCAAGGTTAATTAACTAAGGCAGCTCTCAAGAAAGAAACTACAGTATCCAGGTTCCAGGATGAACCTCAGCCACTGAAAGGACACGTTTATTAATTAATAAACCCAAGATATACACACACAGCCCTTTCTCCTCCTCCCCATCCCACCATACACTGGATCAACCCCACACCTTGGAAAACCAGTAGCAGGTTACAGTGCTGGTCAGCCCTCACTCCCCGAACTGTGACCACTGCCCAAGCTCACAGCCACTTCCCAGCAGGTCAGCTGCCCCTTTTTTACCCTCTGCACAGCAGCTGTGCACTGGCAAGGCCGTGTGCCACATAGCTGACCTTGCAGCAATATCCTGCTGGAATCAGTGCCATGTGTGCAGCCCTTCTGCCCTTCCCTCTCAGGCTGCAAACCAAGCCATGATGTGAGAGCTGCCTGTGCCTGAATCAACAGCAGAGGGAAGGCTGGGGCTGAAACCACTTCCAGCTGCCTGTCTGATCCTGAATGCAAGGGGGGCACAGAGCCCTCCAGGAAGAAGCAATGCCCAGCTCACAGGGGATGGAACACAGTCATTAGTTTGAGTCACTCCCACCCTGCTGTGTCCCAGCTGGAAGTGCACAACTGCCACATGGACAACCCCAGGACATGGTGTGGGACACCAGGCAAAGAAGCCACTGCTGAAGGCACCTGGGCAGGGGGGCTGGAGGGGGACAGCACAGCCTGCACAGCTCATGCCTATCACATAAACCCAGAACAAAAAGTCCAGGCAACTGCATTTCCTGCCCACAGGCACCCAGCCAGGTACTTTCTGGATTCACACAGGCTCAAAACCTCTTTTCAGCACAGGGGTCAACAGGTTTCTTCTGCAGCTGTTCAACAGTTTACAGGAACTAGGACAGACACTAATTCTCCCAGTTCAGCTTGCCCCTTACCAGCTGGTCCACAAAGTTTTAGGTATTTCTTTCCATGGACACCCCTTGAAACTTCAAGTGCCAGATGTGCCAGTGCCCTGGGAAAGAGCAATTCCTCCCTCATTCCTCACCTTCAATAATGTGGCTGGTTTAGCCTTAAAATAGCATGGGCAGACTGTACATCCAAAGGGATCATCTCCATGCAGAACTGCTGACAACACAGCACAACTCCATCCATTCCTCATACCCAGTGTCCCAACTGCTCCACAGGAAGGACCAAAGGCTCCTGTTTGGAAGCATTTCAGGAGTGATTATTCTCTTCCCACTGAGAAGGGATGCTGCTGCATTACAGACCCAGCCATCCTGAAGCTCCATGTGACAATGAATTACCCAGGCAGGACCTGCACTTTGGCCAACTCCAGGGCTTACCTCAAACCTCCAAACACTACAGACAGTGCCCAAGCACTTCTCACATCTCTACATTAAGTAGAGCTTCATTTACAAGAGGCCATTCAAGCCAGAATTTATCCACAGCGAAGGCTGCGAAAGTTTAAACTAAGAATTCTTAAACATCTGAGACCAGTGTAGCCTTCTCATGTAGGGAACAGCTTGGCCTTGCCCCTCTCTTGCTTTTCTTGGCTGTTCACCATCTGTGGCTCACGTTCTTTAGAACCAAGTTGTTTCTGCAGTTTTTGTGCAACCGAGTGCCTTTGTACATTTATGGTGTCAAGGCCCCATCTGGGATCTCCTCAGGACAGATTCCTGCCTTGATAACATACCACTCTCCAAAGAAAGCAGTTTCCAACTAACATCTACACAGCTGCTCTGACTTACAAGCTTCATCAAACTCCCCTCCCAGACTAAAAGAAAAAGCCCATGTTTGGTAACACCATTCAGACATCACCACCTTCTGCCCCAAAGCTCTCAAGTCTAAAGTTGTTGCTCTCACTTTGAAATCAGGCAGATGGTGGGGGGGGTTGTTGTTTTGGTTTTGCTTTTAAGTAAAGAGCTTTCCCCCTAAAGAGAAAGCCCCACACTTCTTGCTCTCCTTAAAAAGCTTTCTCTTCCCAGGGAAAGTTTCGCAGGTTAAAAGCTTTGCTATTATTCAGTAGCAACACTGTTTCAGTTCACATATTTCCATGCTCTGGGAGAGAAAAAAAGTAGCAGAACTATAAGACAGGGAGATGTCAGTGGGCAAGACCCTTGAGGGTTAAGGAAAAAACACTAAGGCAAAGGCAGGTGGCTGTTTCTCTGTTAAGATCAGAAAGAGATGCTAATCCAAACAGGGGAGCTGTAGCAGTTACTCACATGGAGTAAGTCAAGGAAAGACAGAGCAGTGTAGTAACTGGAAGTGAGTCAAGAGCTTGCCATGAGCCCATTCTGCAATGGCCACCAGCAAAGCCAGGCAGGGAGTGCAGTTTGGTGACAGGCACTTCCTCACTTCATTCTGCACCATCACATGGCTCTGCCTGAAAGCAGCCGGGGTCTGCCTTGGGACCTGGCAAGTTGAGTTGTGGGTACGAGATCCATCACACCCCTGAAAACACAGAAGGGCAGGGCAGCACCTCCACAGCCAGCCACACACACCAGGTTGGGGAAACTCATCCCTAAACACAGCTCGTTAGGCTGATTCATGCAGCTCCAGCCAGCTGTTTCTCCACTGCTATAATGCAACATTACTCTACTAGTTAATACATGTCCAAGTCTCCTTCCCCAGGACATGAAGATAAGCACAGCCCAGCTGAGATCATCTCATTGATGCTCCCTGCCAACACCAGCTAATCCTTACTCCTTGTCAACACAAGCCCTCAGTGACTCCACACTCGCTCAGTACATGTTTACTAAAGCCCAAAATTACAAGCACCACTTGCACTGGCCTCTCAGAGCCTGCTGGGTGCCAGCCCCAGTGTATTCAGTGGCACCAGCCACAAAATGTGACTGAGAGACAAACCTCAGGCAGGCACAGCACATACTCCCTTCCACATCTCACATCAAAAAATACATTGTGACTTGGAGCGTTTTCTGTCAGCACAGTCTACACTCAGTCACAAACCCTGGCACAGTGTCATGACTGGCTCATTAGCTACAGATTTTTAATTCCAGTAACTTAATGAATTCTTAATTAGCCCTCACAAGACAGACTTGACAAGACAAGCAACTCTTGCAGACTGCTTTCACTTTTTCTGAGGAAAGGAAACAGGGGCCAAGGGAAAAAAACCAACCCAGACACAGGAGAGCAAGAAGCAGAGCACATTCTCCACATCCAGCAGCAGCAAAGGGACTCCCTCCACACAAAGGCAGCGCGTATCAGCTCCAAACCACATTATAGTGCACTTCAGTAACCTCTAAAGCAGAGGAGAGAGGCTGCAAGAGCCCTCTGCTGATGGACTGCAACAACCTGATGCCCCCCGGAGGAATACCCTGCTGGAGTGCATCCCTTGCCTTTGAGGGGGGAGAAGAGCAAATCGCTGCTTCTGCATCCATCATCACAACTCTGAGAGCCAGGACAGAGCCAGCGGCACAGGCACAGGGCCGGGAGGAGACAGGGCAGCTCCCACTGGTTGGTCAGGGCAGAAGCTCCTCCACTTCAGTGCTTCTCAGCACCACCATTCACTTTGTAAACAGTGGCACAGCTCCAGCACATCCCCAGCAGTTCCTTTATTGACTCTCCACAGAAATACCCATCCTTGTAGGCTGGACCCATCCATCTTACAGCCAGATCTCTTTTACTGCAAGCCACTGGCACAAGAATCAGATGTTGGAGGGGTGGGAAAATCACATATTACTCCTGGAACAAACTGTTCATAAAGTCATCCTGCATTGCTATCAGGGAAAAAAAAGAGCTGATCTTTCTCCAAGGAAGCAACTCCCATTTTTATAATAATTTTATAAACTTCCTTATCTTGAGCTATGGCTCAGGCAATTCCCAGGTTTCAAATCGGGCATGGCCACCACCAGCCATGAGCCAGCCCGGCTGCCCACTTCAGGCAGGGAATAAGGAGAGCACATGGCACACTTCAGCAGGAGGTACAGCAAGACTGAGCTCTCTGCATAACAACAGTCTGGGTCCTTCAGATAGAGGATTATGTAAGTCCCCGCTGTATTAGCACAGGTTTATGTAGCGAGAAAAGAGACATATCAATCAGAGCCTGTAAGGTGCGCTGCAGAGACCCCGCTGTAACCACAGCCACTGAGCAAACAACCCGCTTCCTTAACGACTTGAGGACATCTGAACCGACATTATCAGTGTTTGCTTTCCAAACCCGCACACGGCTCCGCCAGCCGGCCTTTGGCAGCCACCCAGCCCGCGGCACGGGAGCGGGGGCTCCTCCGGGAGCAGCGGGAGCCCCGTTAGCCCTGGGACCCCCAGGGATGGAGCAGCCCCTTTATCCCCGGGGCCTCGGGACCTCCGGGGATGGAGCAGCCCCTTTGGAGCAGCCCCGTCATTCCCGGGGCCTCGGGACCCCCAGGGATGGAGCACCCCGTTATCCCCAGCACTCCGGGACCCGCAGGGATGCAGCAGCCCCGCTTATGTGCGGCCCCGAGCCTGGCAGCTCTTAAGCTGGCACTGACCGCGGGCAGAGCGAGCGCGCCGGGAGCGGAGCGGAGGGAAAGAAGGGAAGGGAAGGCAGAGAGGCAGCGCGGAGCCCAACCCCGGGGACCGCCCGCCCGTNTATCGTATCGTATCGTATCGCATCCCATCGCATCGCATCGCGGGCGGCGCTGCCGGCTGGGAGCTGGTGGTGCTCCCGGGTGAAATCCGGGCTGCTCTGCCTCTCTCGGGTGAAATCCGGGCTGCCCTGGCACTCCTGGGTGAAATCCGGGCAGCTTTGGGGCTGAGAACAGCGGGCAGTGGCGGTCGTGGCGCTGCGGGGGCTCCGGGCGGGCACGCGCGGAGGATGCGCATCCTCCTGTCGGCGCGGGGCTGCCACGTTCGCTGCGATCACTCTGGGCATTTTAATGCTTATCCATTATTTATGTGTTTGTTTGTATGTTTATGTAGTTATTTGTTTGTTTGTTTATATATTTTAATTTTATTTTATTTATTCATGCATTCGTTCATTTTTATTATTTTTATTTTAGTTTATTTTATTCCTGCATTCGTTTATTTTAATTTGTTTTAATTTATGTAATTTTAGTCTGTTTTATTTATTCCTGCATTCGTTTCTTTTTAAAATTATTTTTTATTTTATATCATTTTAGTTTGGTTTATTTACTCATGCATTCGTTTATTAGTCATTATTTTTATTTTATATAATTATAATTTATTTATTGTTATTTATTTATTTTATGGCTTTTTATTTGAGACTCATCTGTTTGCCAAAAATAAACCAGGGAAGTGCAATTTTGTCCATTTCAGTATTTTTCTTTATTTTATTTTTTGGTGTTTTTTTTTTCCCCAAAAGCAACTTTGGGGCAAATTAGACTCAGTAGTGCATCTTTGAGATGATTAATTTGATCAGTGTTTCCAGACAAAAAGGTTGTTTGTGGCATTGCTGTTTGGAGCTCAAACCCAGTGGACTGTCATCAATTCAGCAATCCCTAAAATTCAGCAATCCACATTGCATGGGATCCCTCCAAGGACCACCTGGGAGCTGCAGGAAGTGGTGGGAATGACTCAGGAGGTGGCAGTTTGCCATCTGAGTCAGTGTGCAATGAATGCCCCTCGATGCTGCTGCACTCCCTGCAGTTTGGCCTTGGACATGAGCGTTGGGCCTTGACATTTCTCATCACTGATGGTCTCGGGCTCCTGTTAAGACAGGGCAGAGTTAATTTGTGTGTCCTCATTTTTATGCCTCTGCTTCCAGAGGACTTTGCTTTTGTCCCAGCTGAACTCCATCTCCAGCACACGGATTTAATTCTAACAAGGTTCTACCATAAATATGCAAGTTCTCCTTCCCTACATCTGAATTGGACAGATCACTCAGCCACTTTGCTGCTGGCTCTGCTTCTCCAAGGGGTGAGGAGTGAGGGAGGCAATTCCTGGGTGCTCCTGGGTGCACACGTGTGCTGGATCTCCAGGAAGGCTGGCAACAAGGAGAGCTCAGCAAACTTTTGGACACATTTCATGGGTCATGCATTGATTTACAGCTTAGTTACACCAGTTCTTACAAGAGACAAAGAAATCCTGCAGCTGCACAAGGGATGACATGAAGTTGTGTGGTCCCCATGGGGCTGTAATAACCACTGCTGGGTTATTTCTGCAGTGAGGTGATCACAGCAGGGCATTCAGTGACATCAAACAGGGCAGGGGCCAGTGCTGAACCCCCTGAGCTGGCAGAAGTCAGGAGAAATGTGAGGGCCTGCTGAATACTCCCCTTTCCCTTTCTGGCCATGCAGTCAAAAAATCCCTAAAGAGGATTTCAGCCAATGCAGGGGAAAAGATTCTGCTGAACTCCATGGGACAGTGCATGCATGTGAAGTTGTTCATGTGTGCCTTTGCATCTCTGCAGGACTGAGGCACAAGTTTATTGAGCATATTTTGGTGTCCCTGGGGAGCAGCTGCTCCCTGCCAGCCATTGTGGTTCATTAAAAAACACACTCCCCTCAGATTAAATGTATAGCTCTGGCTGACCAGAAACACCGGGGAGATTGTAGATACAGCACAAATATGTTCTTTCACACCCTGCAAGACAGAAATAGGTGGGTTGATGTTAATAGGTTCATGTTTGGGGAGCTTTTTCCAACTACATTGCCTAGACCTGGACCTGCCCCTATTTAAGTTCCCACTAATTACAGCAGAAGCTCTTCAGCAATGTGTGTTCTGAAAATCTCCCCCTCTAAGTGTTTCCTGCAGAATACTGTTCACTTCTTGGCCAGCTCTTAGCCAAACCTTGGGGGCCCACACCCTCCCAGAGACCCTGCACATCCAGCTCTGGGGGAGCTGAGGAAGGATTCTGACTCTACAGACCTGCCCCACTGTTTTCTGCCAGCACACTTGTGTGATCCACCTTCTTTGTGGACTGGCGAGTTCTCCCAGTTATCTCCACTGTTCAGAAGATCCACTCCAGCTCCTGCTGATGCCAAAGCTGTTAGAGGAATGTTCCAGGCATCCTTTAGCTGAGAGCCAGACAAACTGAAGTGCTGTCTGGGGAAACCTCAGGACTGCTCAGAATTGGTGCTCTATGGACCAGATTCTCCTTTACAGTAAATCAATGCACACACTCTCTAAAGTGCACCTACTTTAAGTGCTTTGTTTCATCACAATCAAGGTGGGGATTTGCTGTAATGGGAGAACCTGGCTGGGAGTGGGGCAAAGGCTGGGTGGACTCATAACCTGCACAGGCAGGGCAGGCAGTGTCTAAGGAGATGACTGACAGTAGCTCCTGATGTCTAGAGACATGAGGGGGAAATTTTCTCTCCCTCTGAGACCTTTTCCTGCCCATCTGCTGTGGCTCAGTGTAGTAACAGGGCAATGGCCATAGCCAGGATGCTGAGGGAAGCCCAAGATCTCACTTGTGGAGACTCAAAAGCAGGTTCTCCTTGGCCTGCAAAGCCACAAGGTCAGCACAGCACAAGCAACTTCTGTAGAGCAGAGACACGTCAGTCCTGAGTCCAAGAAAGTTGTGAATGGTGTCTGAGGACTGGACAGGAAGCTCAGCAGGTGGGAGTCTGCCTGTGAGCTGAGCTGCTCTGCTGCCTCCTGTTACCTGCCCACCCTGCCTGTCCCTGGGCACCTTGCCCCTCACTGCCATGGACAGAGAGGAGCTTCTTGAGGGCTCCTCACAGGCTTGCATTGTCCTGTGTGCTGCTCCAGGGGGACAAGGGTTTCCTGCTCAGACAGAGACTCCTGTCCTTTCCAACCAGAGGGAGGGCTGGGGTGGAGGAGGTGGAAGAGCAGCAGGGAAGCTGCAGGAAACCAGACATGACAAGTGCTGAAGCAGAACTTTGCAGCTTTGTGATGGCTCCTCGCCAGATGAGATCACAGCTCCTACGGAATCTTGTCTCCCTTTATTTCCTTAATATTTGACTTCCTTGCTTCCCTAAGAAGCAGGATTTGCTAATCTTCAATCACTTGCTTTGAACACTGTCTGTCTCAAACAACAGCACAAACAGGGGCAGAGGGTGGTGACTGACAAGGGCCAGTGTTTATGGTCTGCAATGGAATCCCTCTAAGCCTTTTTTGAGGACTAACTGGGGATGGAGCCTGGATTAGCAGAGACTTTTCCAGCTCCCATCCTTGTGAATTTATGTGGAGATTCATAAAAGGAAGGTGGGAGGAGGAATGACTTGGCATTCCTGCTTTCTTGTGGTCAGCATTCAGTATTGCAGATTAGCTCTGGGATCTGGAAGGGGATGAGCATCCACCTTCTGGGAAAGGGGTCCCTTTTGGCTGTCTGAAGTTAAGCATCTAAATCCTTCAGACTCCCAGCAAAGCCTCTCAGGCTGGTACAGACTTTGTAGATGTGCTTTAAGCCTGACTGATGCCAACCTTGCAGCAGGAGTCTGGCAGACCGAGGCAATAAAGGGGATCCTCCTGCTTTGCATTGGGAGGGGGGGTGTGAAGACAGGCAGGCAGCAAACACACAGCCCTGTGTGCCCTGGGGAGAGGAGGGGACAGACAGAGCAAACACGGCCCGGAAACACGTCCTGCTGCCTGTGGGAATCAGGGGAGACAATGCAGCAGAGAGTGAACAATGAGCGTCTGTCATGGGCAGCCACAAAGCCAAAGCTGCCCAGTGCGCTGCAGCACAGAGAGACAGGCTGGGAAAACGCAGCCTCACGAGGGAGAAATCCTGCCAAGCCTGCTTAGAGGACAATCAACAAACCCTTCTCAGCTGGAAGATGGCTCGATGTGGTGGAAAAGGGAGGAAGAGAGTGTGGGGCAGAGGAGGAAAAAGAGGCAAACCCCAGGGACGCTTTGCAGGAAAAGAAAAAGTAGTCATCTTCCTTTTGGTCTCTTCTTGTGAATTGAGATGTCAACACAACACTTTGCTCGCTGCAACACAAGCAAATGAGGCTGTTGAATGAAATTAAATCCTTTTCCAAAAACAAACAACCAAAAATCAGGACCAGATATTTTGCTTTCCATTCACCTGGAAAGCAGAGGTTTGCTGTGATGTCTTCTCTCACTGCTCCTTTGCCTTTCCACTTCAGCACAAGGTGCTGGATGTGAAGATGCCTTTAAGAATGGGAAATATGTAGCTGGAGCACTTGGATGCAGAAGATACTTTGCTTTCAGTTCTTTCTGGAGCAACCCTTCCAACCCCAGCTGTTTGCCCGGTGGCCTCTGAGGTTCATGTCCCTCTTAAGGAGAGGAGAACCCCCTTAATCAGTGCCTTTCCTGGCTGACACACGTCCTGCAGGTGCATGATAAGGGCCATGACCTGACACTCCCTGTGCCATCTGCACTGTGTGGGGAGCTGAGAATGTGGCCACAGCCTGGCCGTGAGAGGCCACCGGGAGTGGGGAAGCAGAAAAATTAGTTCCTTGCCTTTTTGATGGACAGCCACGGGTGGAAAATGATGGCAAGCGGGGTAATACAGCACTAACAGCTGCGGGGTGGCCCCTGGGAGGGCAGGCTGGCCAGAGAACTCGCTGTGGCACAGCAGATCCAGGCTCATCCCTGCGTGTGGCTCAAGGGCCAGAGAGGAGTCGGTGTCAGAGGTCCAGCCGTGTCCGTCTGTGCCTCTGGAAAAGGCTTTTTTGCAGGACAGGGCTGGGAAAAGCGGCTCCAGCAGCTGCTGCAGCACGAGGGAGCAGCACCCTCTGCTGCTGGCAGAGCTGTCTCCGAGCTCCTCTCTGCCTCCTCTCTGCCTCCACACACCTGAGCGCTCGCAGGGGGCACCGGAGCCCGACCAGCCGCAGCGATGGCACCTGCAGGGCACACACTGCAGAGTGGGCTGGGTGGGCTGTCACACAGCCTGGTCTGTCCGAGCACGGCTGTTGGGAGAGGAGGTGCCAGGCAGGCTGTGCCTCCAGCAGATACCAGCAGTGTGGGCAGGGCCTGGCTCTGGGCTGGAAAGATTTCACCGGCTGCTTTGGCTGATACTGTTTGAGGAACATGAAACACAGCACGGGATGAGGCGGGACAAAGCTCTGCAGCCCCTTCCAAACCCTTCTGCAGCCCCTTCCAAACCCTGCCCATCCCCACGGGGAAGGTGATTTACTCTCACTGCTGCCTGCGAAAGGGGAATCAGACAAGAGGGTGACTCAGGCCCAGCAGGTCAGGGGCACAGTCCTGTCCCTCTGGCTCTTCAAATGTAGCGGTCACTCAGATCATTCAGCATTACCAACAGCATCAGAAAGTACCAAGAACATGTCATGGCAATGCACCTGGATACCCAAGGGAGCACTGGAGAGCATTGGGATGCTGGAAAACCCACATCCTTGATCCTGCAGCAATGCTGGGCTGCATGAGCAGCCCAGGAGTCCCCTGAAAAGCCCCTAAACAAAGGGTGGGAGTGACAGTGCCCTCCCTTCCCACTGCAGCAAGGAAACATCTGATTTTCAATTCTCCCATCCTCCTCTTGCCAGGAACATGAAGCCTTCCCCTGGGGCACTGGGATGACACTGCTGTGCTCCTCCTCCCCTTTCCCAGTGCCCTGTGCCTGTTCTTTCTGTGGGATGCAGGTGCCAGGTGAGACTTTCCTTTCAGTGGCTGGGTCTGGGCAGGAGCATTTGGGCATCAGCTCTGCTGGAGGTCAGGACTCTGCCCTGGCACTGCCCACAGTGCCCTCCCAGCCAGAGCCACAGCACAGCTTGTGCCTGAACTTCAGCTGCATCATCTCAGCTCCCAGATCTGAGCAGATCAGGGCTAAAAAAGCAGCTCCATAAACCCTGTGTTATTAAGCAGCTCTGTACTATGGTGACAGTATCTATGGAAATGCAGCTCAGGGAGTAAATGTGGAGCAGGGGAGACTTCCCTGAGGCTTGGCCATTTCGGGACTCTGCCCAGCACTGGGTCATCCTCTCACCTTAAAAGGGCTTTGGCAGTTCCTCTGTTTTGAAAAGTCCTGGCCTTGTTTGGATGAGACACCAAAAACCCCAAGAGTCAGAGTGAACATTTAATACCACAGCGAATTGTTCACTTTGTACAAATAAAACTCCAAAACTTCACAGGACAGGAGAAAACCCAGAGTGACCACCCACCTTTGGAAGAAACCAAAACACTGCTTGTTAAAAACCATTTATTTTTTATAAATATAATTCTTTGTTCATTAAACAACGTGAAAGGAATCACAAAGCTTTAATCATGGGAAAGGAAGATTTTACAACTTTATAAAAGTTGAAGTGAAAAATGGATTATTTCCAGTGTTAGTTTTCTGTAAAACATATAATCAAACCATTGAATTGTAGGAATGCACTTCACATAAAGAATTAATAAATTGATATCAATAATCACTTAAGGGAGAAACAGACTGTAAGAAGTTACTCCATGGAGTTGCTTCTGCAAGGGAAGGTTAATACAAGCTCTCAAAAGGTGCACACATCCTATTAATAGCTCTCACAAAATAAAAATAGCACTGATTCCTTGGCCTAGAGCCCAGTGGATTTCTCCCATTCCTCCTCATCAGATTTGGTGCTCATTTAACCCTTCTGATCCACAGTCTCTCTCTTTCCAGTCATAAATTTTGTGTATTCCAAAATATTTGTTTTTCATTTAGCAAATGATTAAGTATTAAAGAATTTCACAGGAATTGCCAGTGTAAAAAGAAAATATACTTTTAAAATCCCTCCCCCAACAACTCAGATAGCTTTGGTCACTGAGGAAAGTGTGGAAGCTTTTCCTGGATTTTAATAAAATCCAGGATGAATTTTGGGATGACCCACCAGATAGAGGCATCACAAATAAACTCTGATTTCAGCTGGAAAGAACAAAGGGGAAAAATGCATGTGCTCACTTAAAAGTGCAAATAAACCTCTCAGTGTTTCTTTCAAAAGGTGCCAGCCAGATATTAACAGGAAAGTGTGCAAAACTAAGGAAACACCAATGTCCCAGCCCCCTGTAAAACAGCAATAAATTCTGTCATTCATAACAACACAATTCCTCTCATATTGGTCATTTTTTCATTAAAACTTGTTCCCTTATACCAAACCTGAAAGAACTGGAATGACGTTAATATGGATATTTTTGTTTAAAAATTAAAAAAAATCTGTTGGAATTCATGGAGAAACCAGCCCTAAACCATGTTCCTCTGCACAGCAATTCCAGCCAGGGGTGTATTTTGGATCCAGGTTTGCTGCAGCTCCTCCACCCAGAGGGTCATTGCAGAGAACTCCTGGACACAGAATTATTCCAGACTCCACTGTCAGCACATCCCTTGGCCAGGCAAGTCCTGCAGAGCCACCTCCCTCCTGCTCCCTCTGCTCCTCTCCTGCCCTGGGTTTGCTGCCACCCTTTGCTGTTTGTGCTGCTGGTTAATCCTGCCTGGAACCAGGACACAGGCAGGAACAAACTTAGTCACAAACACACAAAGAGGGCAAACCAGCCCAGCCCAGCTGGCAATCCAGCCCAGCTACAGCACTAACCTCAAGGTAAAAAACCACAGAGAATTTGGGGATCCCAGGAAAGCAGAGGACACCCCTGGTGCGTGGCAGAGTTCTGGGAAGATGGAAATCAGGACATAAAGAAGGGCAAAGTGGGGTCTCTGGGTAGGACTGGATGTCTCTAGCCCTTCCTCTGGTCCTGCCAGAGGTGCCCTTTGCTGGCTCCTTGTGCCCAAGGGATGTGTACAGAGAAAATCCCCTCCCTTACAAGTCACTCTCCATGAGTTCAAACGCTGGAACCGCCTCAGTGTGTGCTGTGAGGATGGAAATATTGACACTTTATAAAGCTGCCTCCCACAGAAGGTTTCCAAGCCACTGAATGACACTGCAAGCTTCAGTTCTGAGGACAGGAAAGTTCATTTCAGAGAATGAGGCAAAGATAGCTCAGGAAAACATTTTTTGCTATCTAAACCAAAAAACTTTGAACACCAAGCTTCCCCCTCAATAATTATTGCACTGCTGGCAAACCACAGCCCTGTGAGCTGCCACATTCCTCACCCTGTCCCCATTATTTTAACAGCCTAAAATGCAGTTTGTCTTCCTTCCCCATCCCCCATGGTTTCAGCCATTCACTTAATGAAAGCAGCAAATTACTGCTGCTAAACTCAGCCTCTGCTGCTGGGCAGTCTGCAAAGGCTCAGGACTGCAGGGAGCTCACAGATCAGTGCCAGCATTTGGGGGCCACCTGGCACTAATGCCAGTGGATGTCTGTGCCCCCAGGATGGGCTGCACAGGTCCCTGTGCACACAGCCAGCATTTCACTGAGCTGCCTCTGGCCCAGCCACAGCGAGCAGGGCACAGGATGAACCTGTTGTTATTGTCTTTTAGCCTGAGAATTACATCAAATGTTAAAAAATTTGGCAGGTAGTTAATTTAATGAGTCTCCAGTAGTGCCTGCGAGGTAGTTAAATGCCAATAAGCAAAAAGGCCAGACAGGAAAATCGAGGCACTTCAAGGTGAGGTAATTTGTCCAAAGTCACAGCTGGAATCCCCAGTGGAGCCAAAAATGCTGCACTGGGCTCTTGGCTCCTCCTGAGCTCTGAGCACAGCCCAGCTCCCTTCAGGCTCCATGGCAGAGGAACTGCAGACCACAGATGTCCCAGAAGGTTTGAGGAGCCCATCAGAGATGAAGCTGCTGCTGGCACAGAAAAACATGGACACTGTGTAGGAAAATCCAGGCTGGAAAGGCCACACAGAGAAGGGAGGAGGACACTGGGGAGGCATCACCCAAGCAGAGCTTCATAATCCACGTACCAGACCAGCTGGCCAGAGCTGGGGCTGACACCAGAGATGGGCCACTTCCTGGGCTCGTGGCCCACCCTGCTGAGCAGGGTGGTGATGTTGTGCTTCCCCTTGCCCAGCACCAGCACAAACACCTGCCTGGCCTTGTTGATGAGGGGCAGGCTGAGGCTCATCCTCTGGTGGGGTTTGGCCGGGCTCTCTGTCAGCACCACAGTGGGAGCCCCTTCCAGGCCGTTCTCAGAGCGGGGGAACAGCGAGGCCGTGTGGCCATCGGTGCCCACCCCCAGCAGCACCAGGTCGAAGCTGGCGTTGGCCACCAGGGCCACGATGTCCTTGGCATAGAGCTCGGTGCCCCGGTCCTCCTCCACGCAGAGGCGCCGGTGCAGGTGCACGGGCATGGGGTGGATGTTGAAGTAGGGCACCCTGATGCCCTGCAGGAGGTGCCTGTGCAGGCTGAAGAAGTTGGACTCGGCGTCGGTGAGGGGCACACAGCGCTCATCCACCAGCCAGATGTGCGTGTGCTGCCAGGGGAAGGCGAAGTGGTGCCTTGCCAGCTGCTGGAACAGCACCACTGGGCTGGAGCCACCAGAGAGGGCCAGGTGGAACTGCCCAGAGCGTGCCACGCTCCTCAGCGCTGCCTCCTCCATGTCAGACGCCAGCTGGGGGATCAGGTCCTCAGACCACGCAGAGACCAGCGGGCTCTGCCGGAATTTGGACTCCACTGCCCTGTAATCGCTTGGCATCTGCCTGCCGGGGTTGAGCAGCTCTGCTGGCTCTGCCAGGGTGAATGCCAGGCCCCCACTCACCATTTCAAAGTCGAGGAGGTGCTGGTTCTCCACGCCCCCAGGGTAGAGGCGCAGGGGCTGGTGGGAGATGCTGTCCAGCAGTGGTGTCCAGAAAGACCAGGAGGCCAGCAGGTTCTCTGTGGTGATGAAGAAATCCTTCCTGCCGTGGTAGATGTTGGAGATGAGGACAGAATAGGCATCTCTCTCCTTCACAGGGCTGTACACGTAGTAATCAGACAGTGGTTGGCCAAAAACGTGCAGGTCTGACCGAGCCTCGGCTTCTTTCCAGCTGTCCTTGGGCATGACGGGCCGGAAGAGGTTCCTGCTCACGAGCACTGCGGGGCTGTTGAGTGCCCCGTGCCCGAAGTAGAAGATGATCTGCTTGGCTTTGCACTGGCTGTGCCCTGCATCCCTCAGAGTGTCACTCTGGGTGCAGTAGGCCCTGTTCTTGAAGAGGACACGGGCATAGCCCACCCGTTCATCCAGAGCTTTCCCGGAGGTGAGGAGGAACGGGACCCCCTCCCAGCGCAGGCTGTGGCTGCGGATCAGCACACCTGGAAGGACAAACACCTCAACTGCCAGAGCAAAGCTGGGCAGCAGGCAGGTGTGGGGGGATCCACAGGTACCCAGCATTCTCCTTCCTCAGCTCCCACAAATCCTGGCAGCCACTGTGTTTCCTGCTCCACATTCAGCCCCTTCCTGACTTCCTTGCCCAACTGCTCCCCACTTGCCCTGCTGTGCTTCTTCCCAGCTATCCCACTGGATTAGCCTCCTTTAATCTTGCAGGAGACCAGTTTCTGAACATGAACATCATTCAGACAGTACCTTTAATATGCAGAAGACACAGCATGGCTAGAGATGGCCTTGTGGTTCACTAATCACAGAGAACTGCAGAGCTTTACCCTCAGCTGCAGAGAGCAACTCAACCTCATGGAAAGGCAAAGCAGTTTGCAGGCCACTTCTAAAAATTCTGCAGAGATCCCAGAATGATGGGGCTTAGTCTTATGCTCCCCATTCACTGATCATTGGTTAACTGACATGACAACTGTCCTGTCCTGTTCCAGCTCCCAGTCACCACACTGGTGGCTGCCTGGAGACATCCCTGTGCCTGCAGTGAGGTCCAGAGTCATGGAGCTGGTACATCTCACAGGGACTCACATCTCCTGCTCTTCCCACCTCCAGACTACTCCCCGCTCCAGGGCCCAGCCCAAAGTCTCACCTGCAAAGGTTGGTGTCGTGCTGACATAGTCCTGTGCCTGCTGCAGCTCCTCCTGCACCTGGCTGGCATATGCCTGGTACTGGCCCAGCACGGCACTGCTCTTCTCCAGGCCCCACAAGGACTGGAAGCTCTGCAGCTTGTGCTGCAGGACCTCCTCTGCCCTGCTCACATTGGCTGGGAGCTCCATGAGCAGGAACAGCAGGGCCTCTGTGAGGTGGTTCTGCAGCACGTCCCGGATCACTCCGTACTGCTCGTAAAAGCTGGTGCGGCCTGAGGACAAGGAGGAGGGAAGAGACACTTAAACTCATGTGCTTTTCCTGCAGTTTTGTCCTCTGCATGTATAATGTGTGTGCCAAGAACAAGAGCATGAGTCTTAACTGGTTTGCACCAAGCACCTCTTCTCCCAACACAACAATTAACTTGAGGCAACCAAGCTCAGAGAAGCTGAGGATGTCCCATCACTGGACATGTTCCAGCTTGGAGCAACCTGTCTAGTGAAAGATGTCCCTGCTTATGGCACGGGGGTTGGACTAGATGGTCTTCAAAGGTTCCTTTCAACCCAAATCATTCTATGATTCTATAGTAAAATAAAGATAAACGTTTCCCATGGGACTGCTTGTGCTCCACACCAGCTCCACACCAGCTCCACAGAGCAGCTCCAGCACCCTGGCAACGAGCACTGCTCTCCCCTGCCCCTTTCCCCCTGGGTTTCCTGCCCTCAGAAGGTTCTGGCAGACAAAATTTCATGCACAAACCCCTGCTGCCCTTTCCCTGCCTGGCTCCTTGTGCAGGCAGGAGCAGGGGGAGAAGGACAATGCACTTTAAAGAGACTCCAGCAGATGTCTTTGTGCAATCCATGAGCTGCATCACCCACAGGCTTCCCTATTGATTGAGACATTTATCTCCTCTGCTCTAAGCCAAAGGCACATTCATTAGTGGAATCAATGCTGCGGACTTGCTGGGAGCCAGGCTGGCAGCTGAGGCTGAAGAGGGAAAAAAAGGCACCAAATGAAGAACTACAAAGTTGTTCAGAGCAGGGAGGGCACAGGGTGTAACTGGGGCTGTGCAGAGACAACACTTCTCCCTAAATTCCTCTGCAGTGCATCCCCCTCCCACAAACAGGCCCTGGTGAGGTCTGGGCTGCAACCCAAGGATCCCTCCAAGTCTGATAAAATTGGATTAAATGAGTTGGTGGTGGCTGAGAGAGGGAGGAGGGAGGGAGGCAGGGAGGAAAGGAGGGAGCAGGTTCAGGGAGTGGAGAAGCAGCCCTGACGGTGCAGAACTGAGGGCACCTGATGTCCCCAAAGTGCTGCGGGTGGCAGCGCAGCCCAGGCAGGTTTGTGCTGAGCACTGCAGAGCTGCTGCAGCACTGCAGGAGCCAATGCAGCCCTGCCCTTCAGCAGCACAGCCAGGCCAGCAGCTCTGGGCTGGGTTTGCTCTCTGCAGTGCTCTCTCACTACAGAGAGGAAGGGAAAGAAGAGGCAGACAAACACAGAGTGGCCCAGGTACCTGGCCTGACACCAACGAGCCCAGATGAGCAACATCCAGGCAAGGGATGTAAGAGCACCTTCCAAAGAACAGCACAAAGGTACACTCAGGGTGAGCTTGGCAGCTGACAGGACAGGAATACAAAAGGGTTGTTGTTGTTACAACAACCAGATTATTGCTGCACTCAACTGAAGTGGCCTTGGATTGCATCAATTCCAAATCCAGTGCCTTTTACCAAGAAGTAGGATGGAAAGCTGGGTGCAGTGTCCCCAGAGCTCTGCAGCACAAGAAGGTGGGGGATTCTGCCCCTGCTCCCAGATGAACTGCAACTGGAACCTTTTCTTGGAAGCAGCAACACTACCTGGAAGTGAGTTGGTCTCCAGCACAGGAAGCTCAGGACAGTCCCCCTCGGTTTCCAGAGAGCCACATACCATCCATTATTTATTTCTGTACCAGCACTGCCTCAAGGGCCACTTTCACACAATTCATGACCCTGCCAGTTGTCCTCTCATTCATTCATTCACCTGCACAGTGGCCTCACCAACCTTTGGCATCCACAGTCTCCTTCAGGACAATCTCCACTCTTTCCACATGGTGTCGGTTCCAAATTGGATCCAGAAACTGTCGGTTCTGATCCCGGAAAGGCAGAATATGGGCCACAGCCTGGGAGGGGACAAAGGCAAAGAGCCACTAAAACCTCCCACAATCTCCCTGGCACGGTGTCTCTGCCCCATCCAGCACTGGGGTGTGCCAGCAGACAAGCAAGAGAAGAGCAAAGCAGCAAGAGAGCCTGCAGGGAAGCACAGGGGGGTCTCCAGTGACTGTCCAGAGCAGACATTAAAGCTCTTTCTGAGGCATTCTGAGGTTTCAGGTGAAAAAGGCTGAACTACAAACTGCAAGGCACTCACTTTATATCCATCAAAGGACAAAGGGCTGAGTCAGACCATCCTGGGACTAATGTACACTTCCAAAGTGCTGAAATGCATCAGTTTAGATGCTTGCAGCACTACAGCCATCTGCTCTTTTTGGGACTTACCAAAAAAACCCAAAAAACCAAAACCCACCCAGAAGAAATGCCCTCTCCGAGTGGAGCTGCTCTGCTTGCAGCTGGACATGCAGCATTCTGAGCAAAACCTGGCTGGAACAGGCTACTTTCAAAATGTGACATCACATTCCCATGGCACAAGGATGGCACGTCCTTGGACACATTCCCTCTGGGACAAGGCAGCTCCACATCCTGAGCTGTCCCTGCAGCAGACAATCCTTCAAGCCCAGAGAGGAGCACAGGGCAGGAAGAAACCTCCTCCTAAACATCCCACAAAACTAACATCCCATCCGCTGCTTATCATATCAAATCAGAAACTGCTTCCAGAAGCCATGGCTAAGCAGAGAGAGGTCTGTGAGTGATGAGATGAGAGAACTGGGAGAGGGAGAGGGCACTGGTTACTCAGCGAAATCAAAGCCCTGACCTTGGTGAGAAGACACACACAGAGTTCAGCCCCAGCCCAGCCTCCCTCTGGAGGAGGGACCCTCATCACTCCAAAAGAAGAAAGCCCTGCTTTGGTCTGCACATCTCTGCTCCCTGAGAGGATGGACAGCAGCACAGGACAGGAGAGTAACAGTACAGGATTCCATGAGCAAATGGAGGCTTTGCACCCCACTGAGAGGCTCTGCCTGAAGTTCAGAGGGGAACAACACTCTCCATGGATGCAGAACTGACACCCAGCACTCTGCCAGCCACCAGGCCCCTCAGCCTGGCAGAGGCTGTGCCCTGCCCGCTGCTCACCTGCTTGCCAAGGTAGTGGTCCACGCGGTACATCTCCTCCTCCCTGAAGAAGCCCGTCAGCTCTGCTGCCAACTGCTGGGCAGACTCCAGGTCGTGGCCAAAGGGCTTCTCCAGCACCACCCTGAGCCAGGCCCCTGGGGCAGGTCTGCAGCTGCTGTTGATGTGGCGGGCGATGTCCGTGTAGGCAAAGGGGGGCACGGAGAAGTAGAAGATCCTGCCGGCCTCCTGCAGCCCCTCCTGGCGCAGCAGGGCCTCGATCTCTCTGCTCAGGGCACTGTAGTCCTCAGCAGTCCTCAGCTGGTGGTACTGGCTCAGCTTCAGGAACTGGTCCTTGAGCACAGCACACCTGTTGGGAGCTTCGTCCGTGGGACACGACAGCTTCTTCAGCACATCAAACATCAGCCTCTGCCCCGGCTCCTGAGCTGCCAGGGCAGCCCCATGGAAGGTGAAGCTGTGGCCATTGCTCACCTGGTCTATGTAGAGCTGGAAGAGACCCTGCCACAAATACTTCTTGGCCAAATCTCCTGTGGCTCCCAGCAACACCACGGAGATGTGGCCCTGGGATGCTCCAGCCAGGGATTGCAAGGCTCCCAGGAACAGCACTGCACACAGGACCCTCCCCAGCATCTTGGGACAGAGGAGGTGGAGCCAGGAACACTGGAAGACCAGAACAGAAAATGGGTCAGTCTGTGTTCTAACTGAAAAACACAAAGCAAGGTGCCTGCTTTCCCAGGGCTGAAGAGGCAGAGACTTCTGCCTGCATCCTCCACTCAACAGTCTCTCCTCCCCATCATGATGGGAATCATGGCAGTAATTTGGGTCCTTGAGAAGAGCCTGCAGTCTCCTTATGCCCACCAGGAAGTGGAAGGCAGGGTGTGCCAAAGGGCTTTGGGTAGCATTGCATTGTTCCCACAGCTGAGTTAGTGCAGGGGTGTCAATGCCTTTAGACTGTGACACTGAAAGCCATTTTAATGCAAATTCCAGAGCTGGCCACAAAGGGACACACGTGCCTGTACCCTGAACATACATGTCTGCACACTGAACACATGTGCCTGCACACTGAACACACATGCCTGCACACTGAACATACCTGTCTGCACACTGAACACATGTGCCTGCACACTGAACACACATGTGCCTGTACCCTGAACATACATGTCTGCACACTGAACACGTGTCTGCACACTGAACATACCTGTCTGCACACTGAACACGTGCCTGTACCCTGAACATACATGTCTGCACACTGAACACACATGTGCCTGCACACTGAACACACGTGCCTGCACACTGAACACACATGTGCCTGCACACTGAACACACATGCCTGCACACTGAACATACGTGTCTGCACACTGAACATACATGCCTGCACACTGAACACACGTGCCTGCACACTGAACACATGTTTGCACATTGAGTCCTGCCTCCAACAGCCTCCTGTTTGGGACTTTGCTCCAGTCGTGTTCCACTGCCCTGGCACAGCTTCATGTCAACACTGTGAGAGCAGCTCAGGGACAAACAGGACCACTGGCAGCCCCAGCACAGGGGCCCCTCCCCAGGGCACTGCCCTTCCTGACTCAGGTGCCCCAGCCCCTCCTGGGCAGAGCTGAGCTGGTTCTGATGAGCTGCTGGAGACTGGTGGGATCAAACAACACCGGGCAAGGAGAAGTGAACTCACTTGAGGACTCCAGCAAACAGTGCTGGCAGTGCCAGAGGGGCAGTGGCTCCTGAGGTCTTGCCTGCAGTCTAAGCAATTATTTGATTTTCCTCCCCCTGCTCTGGGGTTATAATGCAGATGGCAAAGTCCTTCAGTGCAGGGGGGAGTGTTTGCCCTTGCCTGAACAACCTTTGTGCCAGGAACCAGAGGAGTTTGCCACAGTGCCCACTGCTCCTTGGCCAGGCTGCAGAGCCCTCAGCAGGAACCACCAGGCAGTGGGAAGGGTTTGGGTGGGTCAGGCTTGTCCAGACCACAGCAGGGAACCAGCCAAGTAACTCCCTGGCAGAGTCAGTACATGTATTTCCAACCAGCTGAAAGCCAGTTTCACAACACTCCCAATTGCAAACTATTGAGCTACACTGCCCAGAACAAGCACAGCAAACCCAGCAATGTTTGTTTGCTGCTTTCATAGCAGCTGATCACTGTTCACATTAAAAAATAAAACTCAAATAAAACCCCCAGCTGGCCAGAACAAAGTCACTCAGTCAGGCTCAGGAAAAGACTCCTGGGCCTAATCCATATAAAATATGTAAGAGCCTAAACCAGCATTGCCTTGCACAGTTTGACAGGAGCTCATTTCAGGTCTTGCATGGAAAAAAAAAAGAAAGAAGATTTTTTGTTACTGTTGTATCCCCACTGAAAAAAACTTAAAGAGATTCACAGCCAAAAGAGCTGAACTTTGATGATGCTTTGGGTCCCCTCCAGCTCAGGGAAGGTGGTTCTGTGAGAAATGCAGCGTGGCCTGGGGCTCCTACAAAGGTACCACGTGGAGGGAAGAGTTATGGAGCAGCAGGAAAACCATCCTGGTCTTCTGTTCAAGCCAACAAGAGGGAGGAGTGACCTCCCCACCAGCTCCTGGGGGCTCCGACCTCACTGTGGGCACCCCCATCAAAAGCCAGCAGAGATGCAGCGATGAGTGCTTGGCCCTCGTGGCTGTGGCACAACCGGGCCAGCAGCTCAGCAGGGCAGGGGCACGGCGGGGAACGCCCACGGGACGGGACGGGACGGGACGGGAGAGACGAGCCCACTCGGGCCAGGTGACAGCCCGGCCAGGTGCGTGTCACACTCCCCGCACCCCGGGGGGAGCCACCCCGAGCTGCGGCACACCCGGGGCTGGAGATGCCCCGCCGGGCACAGCGGCGAGCCGCGGGCACGCGTGGGCAGCGCCGGGCACGGGGGGTGCGGGTCCCGCGGGGGCGGGGACAGAGAGCGGACCGGGGCTGCCCAACCCCCCCTGCCCGCCGCGTCCCCACCCGCCGGGGCACTGCAGGGACGGCGGGAGGACCGGGAGCATCCCTGCATCCCTCCCTCCATCCCTGCATCCCTCCCTCCGTCCCTGCATCCCTCCCTTCCTGCATCCCTCCCTCCATCCCACGGCCATGCGCGGCGCCCCGGCCGCCCACGCGGTGCCGGAGCGGGGCGAAGCGGCTGCCCCGGTGCGCAGGGCAACGCGGAGAGCCGGACACGACCCACCCAGACCGGGGTTCCCCCACCCCANCCGCCGCGCGCCCCGCCCACCCCGCGCGCGGGCCTGTGGTTGGCGTCGCTTCTCGCCGGGCGTTGCCGCGCGGGGGGGCGGGAATCGCAGCGCTAAGGGGGCTCTGGGGGGGACGACGGGACCACCCCGGCACAGCCCCCGTGGGACCGCGCCTGGCACTGGGCATCGCAGCCTTTTTCCCTCTCTGGCACTGGGCATCACAGCCTTTTCCCCGCTAGGTACCTTCCTGCTC
>VWZD01007401.1:947952-979487 GCA_013396695.1 Sakesphorus luctuosus | reverse complement strand
CCCCAAGGCTGGGAGGGACAGTGCCAGCCCCCAGGTGGGGAGGGACAGTGGCAGCTCCAAGGCTGGCAGGGACACAGTGGCAGCCCCCAGGTTTGTCTGCAGGCTCCAGATCCAGCCGTGGGAGGAGGGAGACTGCAGAGTGCCCTCCCCCTGCACAGCACTTTGGGATTCCAGCCCTGTTGCTGATGCAGCTCCGGGCTGGGAGAGGCTCAGAGCCCCCGACTGGGAGCGGCTCCGGCTCCCAAACCAGCACAGGGCATGCTACAAATGATGGAATTCAACAAATTCAGCTTGCTGAGAGGGTAAATAACTCATCTGAGAGAGCCAGCTGGACAAACAGAGCAGCTCTGGAGGTCTCCCTTCCCCCCTGGGGCTGAACATTCAGCAGGAAGCTCAGGGGGAGCTGTCAGTGCTGTGCCCATTGCTGGGTTGGTTTAACCCACGGGCACCCCGAGGTTTAACCCACTGGCACCCCCATGTTTAACCCACGGGCACCCCGAGGTTTAACCCACGGGCACCCCCATGTTTAACCCNTTAACCCACTGGCACCCCCATGTTTAACCCACTGGCACCCCAATGTTTAACCCACTGGCACCCCCATGTTTAACCCACTGGCACCCGAGGTTTAACCCACTGGCACCCCCATGTTTAACCCACTGGCACCCCAATGTTTAACCCGCTGGCACCACGATGGCAAAGCCAGCTGAGCTCTCAGAAGTCAATCTGGGTCTGTTTGGGTACAGCAAAAAGAAGAAAAAGGGTTTTTTCCACCTACTTTAGCAGAACTCATTAAAGTGCAGGTCTCCCTGCTGCATCTCTCTGGCACATGGAGTGAGATGAACAGGCGAGGCCTCAGTCACCTGAGCCTGTTATTATTGCAGATACATTTCAAAGTTGGGAGCAGCAGCAGTTGTTTGACATCTTCAGTTGAGAGACCACGTTTTCAGCTGGTTATTTGATGCCAAACTTTACATATTGAGGCTGAAATTGTGGGGGGGGTTCTCTTTCTTGCAGTCATTTTTTTTGGAAGACTGAAAAAAAAAATAGTGCAGCTATTTCTGAGTTGAAGGTCAGAAGATAAAATAGGTTTTCTGACCATGTTAAAAATACCTCAGCTGTTTCATTAAGGAGCTCTAACATCTCATAATTTGGGGCAAGTAAGATTTTATTGGGATGGTGGTTTGGATCAGAAAGTGCTTTTGGCAGAGCCTTTCCAGACTTCCTCAGCTGCATGTGCCTTTAAGGGAAAAAGGTCCAGTGTGACAGGTGAGACGTGTGATGGCAATAAAGGAATAAAAGGTAGTTAGCAAGGGAAAGGGCATTAAGAAGACAGATGTTGTACAAGCAAATAAAAGCTCTATAGGAAAAGGAGCTGTGCTGGGTGGTGTTTAAAGGTGCTTTCAGAGGAGGAAGTGTGAAGCTGGAGAGAGCAGCTTATCAAGGGAGAGACTGTAAACCCTGGGTAAAGGTTGTGCCCTGGCACAGGAGCTGAAAGCTGTTCCAGAGCAAGGGGTTATTTCTTTAGGAGTGGGGGAAACAATGTGAAGAGTGAGCTTGTTGTAGTGGGACTTTGTTGCCCTTTGGTGTTGCAGTTGCAGACCAGACTCGGGTGTGGGAGGTGGAATGGGGCAGGAGGGGGTTTGTTGTGCTTTGAGGAGGTCAGAGGTGCTTCAGCAGGGCAAGCTTTTGGCGAAGGAATCCTAGAGGAGGCTTGCCTGATATCTGCCAAATCTATCAGCCTCTGCAAAGGCATCCACTGCCAAGGAGCTGTAGATGTGGCTGCAAATGGCTGAGTAATTTCTGTGGGTGCTTTATCATCCCTTGGTCCTCATGTGTTGTTCATGAGCTGAGCCCTGGCTGGCCCTGCTGCTGCAGAGCTGGTGGAGCTCAGGCAGGGGCTGTGCTGGGGGACAAACTCCCAGGAAAGCCCCCCAGCTCCAGGTTATCAAGTTCACGTGGGTTAGAGTAAGGCTGTGAACTTCTGCTGTGAGAGCAACAAAGAACAGCTGGACAGCAGCTGGGGTGCTTAGAAAATAAAATTACTGTCTTGTGGCTTCTCAAAAACCAGACTAAAAATCATAAGAGCAGTTCTTAAACTGGTGTGGGAGAGAACAAGAAAGAGGGACCTTGTTATGGCTATTGGGGCAAGTCAGTGACTGACCTTGGTGAGTCCTGGAGCTGCCGTTTGCTTGGGGTTGGGTTGTGGTTGAGGGTCCTGAGACACAGCCCTGGATGGACCTGACAGGGGGGAATCTCCCATCCAGTTTAAAAAGATTTAAATATTTAGGCCTGTTTGGTATTAAACAATTCCACTTCTGTGCATGCAGAGAAACTGTTTAAAGGCTGCAGAGCTGATCCCACCAGAGTGGCAGTGACGTTCCCAAGCCCCCACTGCTCTGGGGCTGTGCCTGCCCAGCCTGGCTCTGACAGCTTAGCATCAAAGCAGAGCTGAGACACTCCAAGGTGAGAGCGCATCAGAGTAATACTGCCTCTTAAGAGCTTTTGTTTCTATTGTTTGTTGACTTTCCTTCCTGAACTGTAGCTTTTGAGCTACAGAAATCACGTCCAGCGAATGACTCTCAGGTGTGCAAGGGGAGTGGGGAGGACAAGTGTGTAAACACAAGTGCCTTGCTATGGAGCTGGAGTGATGGCATTGCTGCCTAATTCCATCCCTGCTGCTTCCCCAGCCAGCCATGGCACTGAGATGGGACTTAATGCCCACTGTGAAGTGCTGTCCCTGAGCCCAGGTGAGCCCACCCCTGCCCTGCCCACCCCTGCCCTGTGCCCTGGGCATGCAGCTCTGCCACTCACAGCTGCAACACAACCCTACAGAAAGGCAGGGCCAAGGGCAGAGGAGCTGCGGAGTGGGAGGAGGAGGAGGAGGAGGAGGAGATCTAATGTTCCCCAAGTGCTCTGCCTGAATGAAACAGAGCCGATCAATCGGGTGAGCTGTGCCTGCTTTCTGCCCTTTGTTCTGAGGAAGTGATGCTCTCATCGGCCTGATCAGCACATTAAAGATGAAGTGCTGGCCTCTTCCCCAGGTATTCCTGCACTGGGACAAGCTGCCTTGTGTCTCCTCTTCAGTTTTGGGCTAAATGAGGATAAAAATAGAGGTTATAGGCTAAACATGCTGCTGCTTCATCGTGAAGTAGGGAAGTATTGCCTTCCTCTTGCCATGGGCACAGAGGAAGCCACAGCTTTGCTCAGCTCTGGGAGCCAGAGACGTTACTGTGGCTCCTGAGCACCTCTTGGAGCATTAACTAAAAGAGTAAGTTGTACCTGCCCTAGCTGAGAACAAACCATCACAAAGCAATGACTGACTCCCATTGTTGAAGACAAAATACATAGAGAGGGACTAAAATGTGTCTGTTCAAGATAAGCAAAGGTACTTCCAGGTGGAGTGATTTGCCTCCTCTCTGCCTGCAGTGCCAAGAATAAACATCTTTCCATGCTCCTTCTTTACCATGAGCTGCCTGCAGTGTGGTCCAGACTATTCAGCAGCTTTGAGTCTGTATCCCAGTCTGTTCCTTTACTTCAGAGAGAAGCACAGGGTGGGTAACTCGTGTTTGCTGCCTGGGTGGCTCTGACAGCTTTGGACAGAAATCACTGGGTTTGGATTGTGGTGTAAAAGGTGGACAGAGGACAGGCATCACTTACTGAAGTGCCCCCAAATGTATTCGATTGGTGTTTAATAGTTACTGTGTCTTAGATAAATATTGATTGATGAAGGTTGACACACTGAACTTCTCTGTTGTGCTGGTAATTTCCTGACTAATTAGTATTAGATATATTGCCCTCGATTAAAAAACAAACAAATAAAACTCCTCACCTAAACAATACCAAACAACAACAAAAAATAGTTATATATAAATAGCACACTTGGGAGATGAAACGTGGAGGATTCTAGTCTAGAAATGTCTCAGGTTTTGCTTTGATTCCACACCTTCAGCCCAAGGTTTTTATTGTTCTGAGTGGACAGTGCTCCCCTTTATACTGAATTTTCACTGAGTGATGCAGCTTTAACAATTGCAGTCGGGTTATTTCTTCTATCCAAGAAGTTTTGGAAACTGTGCTAAAAGTAAAACCACTACCCACCATACCCTTTATGCTCTAATATAACCAGTGCTCTGGGCAGTGTCTGATGGTGTAATGCTGCAGGAAAGCTGTGCTGAGCTCCCTGGCACAAAGCTGACCAGCCCAGGGCTCTGCACTCCAGAACAGCAATGCAGCTGAGGAGAGTCCAAGGCATTCCCTGACAGCTGAATGGGAAGGCAAAGTGGAAACGGTTCCCCTCTGCTCTTCTCTCTGTGTTGTACTCGGATTAGCCTGGTTGATAAAGCTTCAAACCCAAACCCTGCACAGTAACACCTTTGTTCTCCTGGACCAAAGTGAAATGCACCAAAATGCATTTCCATGTTACTATAAATGGCCTGTGGTGCAGCAGGGAATTGGTGCAGAGTTTGGGATGGTGTGTGTGTTCCCTCTGCATCCCTTGGCATCCTCTCCCAGGCTGAGCTCTGGAGCTCCCAGCGCTCAGGTGCTGCTTTTCCTCAGCTTCTCTGATACAGATTAACTACCTGCTTCTGGTTTATAGAGTGAGTGGCCTTGAAACATTGTGAAACACTTCAATAAATCAATGTTTCCTGAGCCTTGGCAAAGATATGCACAATTTCAGTGAAATATTTTGACATTCAGAGGAGTCTCTTGCTGCTGGTCTCAGCCCATGGTGAGGTGTCACTGAAGGATTGCAGGGGAGGTGGGCTGGGAATATCCTGGTGGGAATATCCTGGTGGGAATATCCTGCCTGGAATGCTCCCTCTGCCATGCAGTAGCTGCAGCACTACAGTGCTGGTAGCAAGGCACAAATAACTATAAATACAATACTGGGAACCTGGTTTTGTCTCCCTGAGCCTTTCTGGGGTGGAGTAAAACCAGAATTATCCAGCGTGATAGTCCATGCAACAGGTATAGAGGAGTAAAAACTGAGCCAGAGCCCTGAGCATGAGGCCAGAGCTCTGCAGGGTGGGTGGTGATGAGGAGGGCTGGATGCACATCTTCATCTCCACCTCAGCAGGCAAAGAACAGGTTTCCTGTGCTTTTGGTTCTGCAGCTGATGGGCAGGTGTAAATGGTGCAGACAAAAAACTGATCTCCAGGTGGAAAAGCAGTGAAGGTGAAAAGGAAGAAAAAGGCTTCCCAGGCAGCAGCAGGACTCTCTCAGATGCAAATAATCAGCATATCTGGAAGCTTTCAAGGGTGGTACCAAAAGGCAATGATAAATTTAGATTGACCCTCATGTCCACTTGGCGTTTTGCTGTGGTGCATTGAAGTGTGTGGATGAAAAATTAACATGTTCCCAAGCTGTGCCTTTGCAACTGTTGGTTCCAGAGCCAGCTTGTTGCAGAGCTCTTGTCCGCGTGTTTTAGGTGCTGTGTGCCCCTGGAATAACCTTCAGTAACCTTGGCCTTCAAGTGGTTTCCCCTTCCTCAGTTTCTCCAAAGAGTAGAACAACAGAACCAGAAACCACAAGTGGTTGATGATTCTGGGCTGTAAAGTCAAGTCTCTCCTCTGACACTTGTTCCATGGTGCCGATTCCCACTTCCATGAAGTGGAAGGAAAATGCCCTAGTGCCTGTTTTCTCTGTGCTCTGCCTTGAAAATAGGCTGAATCCACCAGGAATTCCAGAGGTCTGTGCAGCACCATTTGCTGTAGCCTCCCAATGGCTGAGCCCATGGAATAGCTGGGGACAAATCGTGCATTCTGCCAAAGCCAGAAGAGGCAGAAATCAAACACAGGGCAAAAAGGTTTTGGAGGCCTGAGCTGGTTTAAAACAACACAGCTGTGCTGAAGTCAGAGACAGGTCTTTGGGTCAGGCTTTACCCTGTTCTGTGTATCAGGGGAAAAATGGACCTGTCAAACCTCTGGGGGGTGTGGGAGCTTTTTGTTTGGGGTGTTTGTCTTATTCTTTCAAATTTATTATTGATACTTGCAGCTTCCCTCTGAATCCTCGATGTGGTCCAGAGTGCTGTTAGCAATACCATGGGGAATGAGATTTTCCCCTCTTCTTTTTGCCACCTCCTGTCCTCACTAGCAGAGTCAAAAGTGCATTCCCTGCGTCTCTGCCTTCTGTTTGCTGGAGGAGCCAGTGCTGACTCCTGACTAAGTTCCAGCCTCTCCCCAAATTTAGACCAGCTCAGGTGGGAGCAGAGCACATCTGAGAGGCTTCTGCAGATGTCTGATTTGCTTTTCCTTCTTTGCTCTTGCAAGAGCAACATCACCAGGTGAGAAAACCCAGCAGACAATCAAAGAGCTCAGTCTCCACCTTGTCGGGCAATCCGGGAGCGAGTGCCGGCTCTGGAGACCCAATCCTATAGGATCAGGGTTCTTGCAGTGTCAGGGATTTAAGACTTTTTAACTCCCCCTCCCCCGTTTTTTTTCCCTTGCCTGTCTGAGCAGCTCTGGGCTCTCCCGGCATCACTTCAGAGCGAGGACCCGTCTGACACTTCTCCTGCCAGGTCCTGCCTCCCTCGCCCAGGAGCCGCCTGCAACTTTTGCTGCTGAGACAACGCTCCAGCCCCGAGACAGCAGAGCTCCCCAGAGCGGATTTGGGGTAAGAGGAGCCAGCCTGGGAGGGAGGGAGGGTTTCCTACGCTGCTTTAATGGAACTCTTGCCTTTGCATGCTCTTTTAGGAAGGGAGGCATTAGAAAGGACCTGCAGTCCTTCCTCCTGCAGGGCTGTCTTTAATGATTGATAAAAGATTAAAAAGTGCAACTTCTCTGTGTGCTTGCTAATTAAACTTCACCACTTCGTTCCCTTTCTGCTTTGTAAATCCTCCCTGCGACCAATGTGAGGGAGGCTGAATCAGTGAAGTCTTTTTTTTTTATTCTGCTTATTTTAAAACAAATCAGCAAATTAAAAAAATAATTAAAGAAACCCCGACCCAGAAGCAAACCCCCGAAATGCCGGGGTTTGCCTTGCCGTGGTGCTTTCCCAGGCGGGCTGGGGGGTTGCTGGCGCTGCTGCTGGTGCAGTTGTGCTGCAGTCGGAGCCGGTGCGGGGCTGCGGAGCTTTGCGGGAGTGCAGCAGTTCGTGCTGCCTCTGCTGCTGCTGCAGCCCCGGGCACGGCAGCTCCCGCATCCCCTCCTGCATCCCCTCCTTTCCCTGGCACTGCCCAGCCTGTGCCCCCGCTGGCGCTGCCTGTGCCCCCCCAGAACCCGCCTGTGTGGCAGGAGGCGCAGGACGGAGCAGGAATCGGGCGCTGCAGCTTTAAGAGTGCAGCAGTGCCTCAGCTTTTCTCCTTCAAGTGATCTGCAAAGCAGCAGCCTGAGCCAGGGATTCCCCTTGTCCTGCCCGTGCGGAGCTGCCAGAGGGAACCGGGGGCTTTGCAGCCCCGAATGACTCGCTTTTACCCCTGATTTCTAACCCATCAATTTAAAACCCCCTGTTGTTTCCTGGAATGTCCGGGCTCCCCCTGAGCTCCAGCACCTCCTCCCAGGGGACCATGTCCTTGTGCCTGCTGGACTGAGCTTGGGAAGAGTGTTGGATGAATCTAAGGAAAGTGTTCTCTTGCCCTCCAAGCTTTAATACCTGCCTGCTTTCTTCAGGAGTTGAATTTGCATGGGAATGTGTCAGCACGGCCTCTCACTGCAGAAGTTTAACTTGCATTTTCTGGAGACATGTGCATGATTGGTAGTGACACAAGGACTGATTTTTTTTAACTATGAAGTAAAAAAAAAATCCCTTTGACATAAATGCCTGCTAGCAACTTGCATTTTTCCCACCATAAAAGTATTCATATTAATTCAAATGTAGCTGCTTTGCAATTCCAGAGCCTTGGGAACTGTATGAATGAATGGGGCAAGGGGAAAAATGCAGTTTGAGCAATTATCAGTTGTGTTGAAATAGCAGTGAAGTCAGCTGGGCTGCAATCCCTGCAGCTCTGGGGCTCATCTGTGGCTGGGGACAGGGGGGAGCTGCTCAGCACTGAGTTGGCACAGCACATTCCAAGGCAGGTCCTGGCTGCTGCCCTGGAGTTGGGGCTGGATGGCATTTGCAGCATCTGAAATGACTAAATATTTGCCTTGCCTTGTTTTAGTGATGCCTCCTGACAGCAGGAAGGGTGTTCTGGTCCCCAGCGAGGCCGAGGCAATCACTGGTGTCTGTGGCTTTATTTGAGAGTAGTGGGGCATGTTTACACTGATTAGAGCTGTAATTGTGGTGGGGTTTATCTGTGCTTGCACTAGGACTAAGAAAGTCAGAGCTGTAGGAAAGGTGAGTGTTAGCATAGAGGAGCTGGGACTGAAGGCTGATCTCTCAAGGTCACACAGTGCCAGCTGATGGCAGAGCCAAGCCCTGGGCACCCTCAGCTCTAAATCTTCCTTTCAATTCAATGAAACTCTCATATCTTCCATCAGAGATCTCTGCCCCAAGTCAGAAGGCACGGGGGGATTCACAGATGTAAGGCCACAACCCTGAATTTTGTGTGATTTAATGCAAACTTTCTGTAGCCCACTGATACTGTGTCACTTCTGTTCCTTACATCATCACACTAATGAGCAAAGAGACTCTAATTAATTTGTGAAGTACTTATGCATAAGTTTGTGGCGTTTGTGAAGAACAACTCTAATTGGTAGAATAGGAACAAAATAAAAGGAACTGAGTTCACAGCAGGCTTGATGTGAATCCCCGAGGGATGATGAATGTGACAGGGTGTTCCAACATATGGCCATGGGGAAGGGGAATCAGTATAACAGAATTTGGGCTCTGTCTCAAGAAAAAACCAAAACTGCTGTAAAACTGAACAGAACAGACTCCCCAAGGGTGGTACAAGTGGTGGAAGTGGGAGCTGCAGGGAAGCAGCCACATTCCCTGGAGTTCTGCTCTCCAGAAGAGGCACAAGAGCCTCTTGAAAGGGTTTTCTTCATGTCCCCTTGAAAACATGGTGTGGTGGCTGTCAAAGAGACAGAAAATAAGAGTGATTATAGAGGACAAAACCAAGCCAAATGCAAGACTTGGGGGTTTCAGAGTCCCTGTACTGAAGTGTCACCATCCTGGGCAGGGCAGGTGACAGATTTATGGCACTCTGAGGACATGAATGGCAAAGAACCCTTCAGTGCTGAGCCATGGCAGGAAAAGTCCCCAAAGACAAAACAACACCAGAGTGAAGGGTTGGGGAGGGAGGATGTTCTTTATGCTGCTCATCCTCTTCCATCCTCTGCTGCCCCAGCAGTTCTTGCTTTGCACACCTGGGAAGGCCTCCTGAGTGCACATTAAATCTTAACAAGAATTCACAGCAGCTCCAGTGCCACCTTAAACTCCTGAGCTGTGCCTACAGCAACCCAAGATGATAAACATCCAGGCAGTGTGACTATACCACAGGCCAGGCACTGAAAACCTGAGTGCACAGATTCAGTGCCTCTCAACTTTGCTGTGCCTGATGAAAGGCCATTTTTCAGCTGCTTCCCTCCCTTAATGCCAGTCTCTCACCTGCAAAGCACTGATCTTGTCCTGGCTGCCACACTGATTTTTAGAGTGAGTTTTAGCATTTGGGGCTGCCTGGGGTATTTTCTTGAGCTAGAGTCTTTTATTTTAATAAGAGTAAAGTGTCTTGAGAAAGTCCTGGCTTTTTGAAATGTGAGGAGGTTTATTCCTGGTGCCAGCTCTTGGGGCTCAGGAGCTTGCCCAGAGAGATGCCACCTGAAATCCTCTGTGGTTCCAGCCAGCACTGCTGCCAGAGCCTCAGGTGACTCTGCTGCCCCGTGGGCTTAAGGAGTGGGACTTAAACAGTGCTCTGCTCGTTGCCACTTGACTTCTCAGTTCTGTTTCCAGTGGCTGGTGTGAGGGGTTTAAGGAGGGGTGGGTCAAGTGGCAGCAGGTCATGGATCCTGTGCCTGCAAAAGGCAGATATCCCTGGAATATCTGGGCATGTTTGGTTGAACTCTTGCCTTTGGTGCTGCTGAGGCACAGGCAGGTGGTGCAGCAGAGGCTGCTTGGCTGGAGGGATGGAGCTTGTTTTCAAGGCAGTCTGTGCTGCCTCTTCCCCCCTTTAATTTACGACACTCTGTGGGTATTGACAAGCACTGCAGCAAAGCCACGTGCTCCAAGTTTCTTTCTTCTAAGAGGTCTGGTGTTAGGAGGGAAGAAATACAGAAGTGATGTGAGGAAGGCTCTGTTACACAAAGTGGAATTTAAGAATTGGTGCCGGAGCCCAGAGGAGGCTCTTTGGTAATTCCTGTTCCCGGGAGGGGTTGGGAAGATGAGAGTTTCCTTCCTGAGTAATGTCAGGCAGTTTTACCCACTTTTCTGCAGACCTGAAACATTCAGGCTGGGGCAAGGAGAGAGGCTCCTTCTTGCCAAACCTCTGCAGATTCTTGCAGTTGGCTGTTTCACTGCAGACTCAGGGATCAGGACTGCCAGGGTGGGGGGTTTGCTGGCTCAGTTGGGTGATGTGATGCACCAATATATTAAACAGCCTCACCAGCTGCTGTAAATTGCTTTCTGCCCATCTCTGTCTGACACATGAACACAAGAATTCCCATGTGCTGGGAATCTTAATGGGTTTTTATTTTTCCTCTTATCCCTATGCCTGGGCATAAATGTCCTTAAGATGTAATTTTTCCAGCTCAGCCCTCAGAATCTCTAATTGTGCTGGGAGAGCTGAGCTGCAGCAGGGCTGCTGTCCTGCTGCCCTTGTGCCTTCCCCCTCTCCTCACACAACTGATCTTTTGAGAAGGGAGTCCCTGCTGCTGAGAGGAGAGCTACAATTTGGCAGAACTCAATGAGTTCTCATTTGCCTCAATATTCTGCAGCAAATAACTGGGTGCATTTGCAAACACAGGGCAAACTCACCTCATTTGAAGAGCCTACTTGTGGTGAATAGGAAGCACTCTGCTCTTGTCTTAGGCACAGTTCAGTCAGGGATGTGCCTGTGGATGGGGCCTTTCCCTTGGTTTAGCAGCAGAAGTTGTGTTGAACCCTGTGGAAGCAAAATAAAGTCCCTGCCCCAGAAAGTCCCAGACAGGAGACTTTTACATTCAAGAAAAGTGTGGAAATGGCCTTGAATTGGCTGCTGACCTTGAGCTGTTGGTGACATTTTTAGGTTTAAAATGTTGGTGTATTGTAACTGAGAATCTCAGTCACAAACCCTCTGCTAGTCCTGTCATTCAGAAAGAGTTGGGTGATTGGGTACCATTTAATTGACCAAAGGGAAATGATGTGGAGGGGCATTTCCCCCTGTGAAGGTCACTGGCAGGCTGGGCACTGCAGGGCACAGGGAGGGCACACCTCAGGTGCTGTGCTTTGGCTCCTGTGGAGCTCCCAGGCTGGGAAATGCTTCCTTCTCCCAGGGGACACCTGAATGTGCCTTTATGTGTAGTAAAAAATGGACATTTTTCTGACAGAAGTCATTGAGCCAATGCAGGGGCACTGTCAGTGGCAGGACATGTGACTTCACCTGTGGCCCTTGTTTGCAGAGGGGTTTGATGGTGCTGCTGTTGCCCAGGGAGCAGCCTTGGACCTGCTCTAGGCAAAGAGGGGCCTGGAGTGAAGGTCCTTGAAGTGAAGGGCAGGAGAAACCGCTCACTGAAGGCTGGTTTGGAACTAACCTGGACTGTGGACAAGGGTGTGGGTTAAAACACAGTCCTGAGGGGACAGACCCTGTGCTGAACACCAGGAAGGACTCCAAGCTCCAAGCCTGCCTTGCCCAGAGTGTGGCAACTCCTCGTGCCTCAGGGCACAGTGCCCTGCAGAGGGGCTGTGGCAGTGTGGCACACACAGGGTGAGCCCCAGCACCATCCTGGTGTGCTCCTGGAGGAGTTTCAGTTTGAAGGAGGGGTGATGCAAAGCAGACTGCTCCTCCTTGAAGGCTCAGTCCTGTGGGCAGGCTGGGCAGTGCCTCCCTGTGCCACCACTGAGGAGCAGCTCCTGTGCCCGGGTGGATGGGCAGAGGAGGGAACACTTTGTGGTTTGCTGGCAAGTCACCCGCTCTTTGATGCACTGCAGCAAAAGCCCTGTCTGAAAACTCTTGAGCAAAGAAGGACATTGCAGGGAGAGGGGAGGGGGGGCCGTGGACTCAAAGCTGCTGCTGCAAGCGCTGTGGCAGCCAAGCCCCGGGCTCTGCTGCGGCCCCCGCAGCCCAGGAGTGTCACTTGGCCAAGCCCACTGCCTGGTGGCTGCGGGGGGGATGCAGTGTCCTTCCCTGGCTGTCCTTCAGAGCAGAGAGGGGCAGGCATGTCCCCGGGGGCCGGTGGAGCAATTCAGGTGTGGGTCAGGAGGCTCCAGGAGGTGGATTGGACTTGGGTGAGGAGCCACCACTGCAGCCCCCGCTCTGCAGCGGCCCCAGCCAGCGGGCTGTGGGGTTCTGGGCACTGAAATGCCAGCTGTGGTGCATTGTGGCAGCACTGCTGCTGGGCAGGAGGCGGCAGCCCAAAGGGGTGGCTCTGCCAGTGCAGTGCAGGTGCTCCTGGCTCTGTGGTGCAGCCTGTGCGGGGTGCCCGTGCTGTGCCCCGGGGAGGGCGGGCACAGGAGGGGCAGTGCCTGCATCCTGCCTGCTGGGGGTTAAACCCCTTCAGCTGGGCAGAGCCCTTTTGGGCCCCACCAGATCGCTGCTGCTGCAGAGGAAGGCTGCAACCTGCGGGCTGCCCTGCCAGGGGGTGTGCTCTGCCCACCCACCTCACCCACAGCGGCAACAAGGAGGGGAAGAAGAGCCCCCTGAGCCACGGGGCAGGGGCAGGGCTGCTGGCACAGCCTGCCAAGGACTCCCAGGAGTGCTCAGAAGGGTGGCCATCCTGCTGCACTGCTTCAAAGCTGGACCTCTTGGCAGCACAACCCGCTGGGATGTGGCCACCTTGCTCTGGAAGGAGGTCCAAGAGAGCATGGTAAGGCTTTTTTAACTTGGTGTCTCAAAATTAACCTGTTCCCTTAACTCTTTATACTACAGTCAAAATACTGAGTTAGAGAAGAGGGGGCTCTTGCTTATATGACCTGACATGTACTTTCTTCTGGTGTCAGTGAACTGATAGTTTAACAAGGCAGAAGGAAAGTTTGCAGGAGCCTTTGGAGGCAGAACAAACTTGCAGTGCTCAGTTTTGTCTGTTCTGACAGTTCCTCTGGAACACACAAGTTGAAACCGTGCAATGACTGTGTTTCTGTTGGGAGGTGGCATCCATAGTATTAATGTTCAGACAACGTTTATTTTCAGACTGTTTTAAAAAACTGACTCAGATTTACATATGAGAACAGTTTCTGGTAACAAAGCTCTTGTTTATTTGTATAAATAACGTGGGTGACAAAATGTCTAAACCAGCCACTTGGACTGAACATGGCACTGGCCCTTGTGTGCTCTTGCAGGTTGGTTTAAAGGTGGCCTTTCTTGCCATCTTCTCCTGGTGTCCTGAAGAGCCAGGGGAGATGTGGAGATCTCTGCATGAGTGTTTTCCACAGCTTTGAGTTCCTGCAGTTCTGTTCCTCAAGCCTGCTCAGGGCAGTGCCACCTCAGTGGGCTCAAAGCTGCTTTTCACCAGGCAGGAATGGGCAGGGACTTTGGGGAAGGAGGGATGGGGAAAAGTATTTCTTTCCATGGCTGTCACTTCAGGAGCAATCAGGGTGTTGCGGTGGCAGCGGAGGAAGTGTGGCCAGGAGGACAGAGCAGGCAGGTTTCTGCTGGCCTTGCACTGTCCCTGGGTGCCAAGGCAGGGGCTGCTGCTGCCCAGGCTTCCCTCCCTGAGCACCAATGCGTGTGAGGAACTCAACTTGACCCTGTTCTTGCAGAAAACTCTGTTTGCTCTGCAGAAGTGAAGCACGCAACAAACTCCCAGAACCTGCAGTCTGCTGGCTGGGGGAGGAGAGAGCTGACAGCAAAAAGCCCAGTTTTCTAAAACTGCCTGCCACAGAGCCAGCCCCCCACCTGTGAATTAGCGGGGGGAAATGTGCTGGGTTTCTCCCAGCTGGCTCTGCAGGAGCCTCTCCCATCCGTGCCCCTCCTCAGCCCTGGGTGCCTGCAGAGCGCCCTGCGTGGGGATGTCCCACCGGGTTAGAGCAGGACAGGCCACCTCTCTCCCAGGACAGGACGTCCCCTCTGCCTGGCTCCCAGCAGAGGGAGGCAGCAGCACACCAACCTCAGCTCTCTGAGCTCTCCCAGTCTTGGTGTCACTAAAACCAGGCAAACAAAACCCCACAACACCTCACCAAGTAAAGATTCATTTGTCTTGCTGCTCAGTGATAAAGCCTTTGAGTAGCAGGGAATTGCTACCTGTAATTGCACCAGCTAATCCTACCAGCAAGCTCTGTCCTTCACCTTAGGAGCTATTCTTAGTTCAGTCCCTGCTGGATTCCTGCCAGAGCAAATGCTGAGGCTTGGTGTGTGCCTTTGGATAGATCACTTGAAGGAGTGAACTGCGAAGTATCTTCTCCTTTAAACCATGCAAGAGGTTAATGGAGACCCTGCTTGTCCCAAGGAGACAAGTCCAGTTCCGATGGAAATGCTCAGGAAGTGGTGGAAGTGCTGATGGATGAACTTGGTGAACTGCAGCTGGCCTTAACTCAGCCCGAGGGAGCAAAGAGGGTGACTTCAGTTTCTTGTGACTCTGCTCTGATGACCTTAGTCCAAAAATCTCTCTTTTGTCCTTTTGCCTGTTTTGATCTGAAGCTGAGGCTCCAGCCTGCTGCTCCCCACTTGTTCCATCAGAATCCCTGTGCCATCCAGGCCCTGCTCCTGTGACACAGTCCAGGAGGGGTTTACCAGCTCTTTGAAGTGGGTTCTGTTTCTTGGAGGAGTAATTTGGCTGCTGTGCCCTCAGGGGCATTTCCCCCTCCCACCCTGAGACTACAGGACAAGTTTTTACATTGACATCTCCTACTCCTTTTCTACAAAGTGCCTCAGCTTGGGGCTGTTGCAGCCTGGTGGCCTCTGGCGTGTCTCAGTCCATCCATAAGTCTGTTCTAACAGGGCAGGTGCAAGGCCTGTCAGTGTGCTGAGGTGTCCCTGAGCCCACTGCTGGATGCCACCTCCATGGAGACCTGGAGGTGTGTCCTTGCACCCACTGCTGTGTGATCACAAGGGAGGGAGGGAGAATCTTCTGGAGAAACAAAAATCCTCATCCTGAACCTGGTGCATGTCTGAGCAAGGCCAGACTACCTGAGTGAGGAAGGCACTTGAGTTTGGGCAGTCAGATGGTTCAGCTGTCACTGGGAACACCCTCAGCTGTCTGGAACATCATCCCTTGCTCTGTGCTGGAGCTGGTTTGGTTCCTCATGCTCATTGCTCTGCTTCTGTTTCCTGTTTCTGCAAAAAGGGGAAACGTTCATGGGCTGTTCTACCCACAGAGTGTGTTGGGAAAGCATTTCCCAGTGATGTTGGAGCTCACTGGGGCTGATCACTCTGCTCTGTGCTTACCCCTTTGTGTCAGGGACGTTGTGCCCATCTCATTAGCTGTAATTAACCCTTCAAAGTGTGCCTGAACAGACATGTCTGTCTGCAGCAGTCGTGCCAGAGGACAGTCCAGGGAGAAGGGACCTGCAGAGAGGCTGAGCAGAGCTGGGCCTGTGCTTGGCTTTTCAAGTCACTGAGTTCATGACAGCTCCTGTTCCTCCAGCAGCCTGAGAACTTCTCCTGGGCTGATGTTCAAGTTCCAGCTGGTTAATGTGTCTTAGTCACCAGCCCTTGTCCACCTCTTCGCTGCAAGAGGAGCTTCAGCAGAGCCACTGCAGGGGGGAAGCAACAGGAGGCTGCGGCACAAGAGGTGTTGGTGTTTCAGGATGAGTCAGGAGTGAGATGTGCCTTTGTGCTCTCACACCGTGGCACGTGTGAGGCTGCTCATCAGGCACATATTCCTGCTGGTGACTCCAGGCTGGGAGCCTGCACACCCAGCCAGTGGGTCCTGCCCTGCCAGCCCTGCCAGGGAACCTGTTCAAACCTTGGCACTGCAGCTGGGTGGGTGCCTTCCACACTCACCCACTGCTCAGGTGTCCCAGCTTAGGTGCCACCCAAGGTGTTTCTGCACTGGAAGATGCAGAACAGGTTCTTGAGGTTTGTCAGGCTGGTGTGAACACTTTGGGCTGTGCTTCAGCCAGGTCTTACCTGGCCTCTGAGCAACACTCAGCACACAGAGTGAGAGGGCCTGGGGATTAGGCACAAATAGAACCCTGAGCACAGACCTGGTGTTGTACACACAGTATTTCTGGTCATTCTTAACAGGTCACTCAGCTGTAATTAAGGTAACTGGATCCCCTGCTTATTGCAGGTTCACAGCTACAAAGTCCTCAGCTTATCTCCCTTGCAGAGGAGATCTGGAAATGTACTTTGGGGGAAGCCTGAGGTTTTTTCCTCCTGTTAATCAAGCATTTTGTCATCTCTGTGATAAAGTGATGGGGGTTTAGGGGAGAGAAGTCATATATTAGTGCCTTGTGACTGACAGTTTGCAGGAGTGTCCCTGAATCTGCCTCCATGGTGGTACCACGGAGGGGAGAGGGTTGGGATGGATGGGGAGGAGTTGGGAACTTAAAGGAGGCACTGAAACCACTGTTTTCCTCCACATTATTTGGAGACAGCCTTTTGGCCAGGGTAAGTACAGGGGTAACTTGGTGGTAAACTCTGGGTTTCTCCGAAGGGCTGGGAGTTGTGGAGGGTGCTGGGAGGGCAAATGATGGGATTTTCTGGGCTGCAGAGAACTAACTCTCTGCTGTCTCATATGGAAAAGAGAGGCTGCTCAGAAGTTGGCTTTTCTGGTTTTTTTTACTCTTTTATTTGGAAGCTGTCAGTTCAGAAGTTTGAGGAAGCTGGAAGCCTCAGTTTGAAGCAGGTGAGTCCTGATGAACTGTTTGACCAAGGGCAGAATTGGCCCTTTTTGCTGCCTGTTGCTGTTCACACTGTTCAACACCTCCCACTCCTTCCCAGGGGGACTCTGCTCTGCATCCTTTCCATCTGGGGGAAGAGAGTGAAAGGCTCATCCCCTTCTAGGACAAGCTTAGGGAAGTCTGTGCATAAGGCTAATTTATTTTTAAAATATGTTTGTAGAAATGCATTTTGAAAAAAAGAATTCATTGGAGCTGTTGGTTATCCCACTCACCCCTGTCACACCACCAATCCTGAGCCCCTTTGCCTCCCCCAGCTGCATCTTGAGGTGATGCCAGGGAGGCAAAGGGCACCTGGAGGAAGGTGGTGATTGTGGAGTCACCCAGTAAGTCTTGTGCTGTGCTGAAATCTGAATCTGGCCCTGCAGATTTATTAAGGAAAGTAAATGTGACCACTCACTGCCACAAAGGAGAGGAAAAATACCTGCCTTGTGTATTGGGAGGAGGCTGCTGAGCTCTGCCTCTGAAGGGCTCGTTATTAATTAGCTGCGTGCACAGTGAGTGCTCCTCTGGAGAGCCAGGAGGGAGGCGAAGGCACCTCCTTCAACCTGCAGTTTGTGAGGATTAGTGCTGGGGGAGGGCAGGGGGTGCAGCTGCAGGGTGGGTGTCCTAAAGGTGCAGGGAGAACTCTCAGTGCTGGGGGAGAGCAGGGGGTGCAGCTTTAGGGGGTCCTGAAGATGCAGGAGGAACTCTCAGTGCTGGGGGAGGGCAGGGGGTGCAGCTGCAGGGGGTCCTGAAGATGCAGGAGGAACTCTCAGTGCTGGGGGAGGGCAGGGGGTGCAGGATGGGTGTCTAAAGCTGCAGTTTGTACCCATCAGTGCTGGGGGAGGGCAGGGGGTGCAGCTGCAGGGGGTCCTGAAGATGCAGGAGGAACTCTCAGTGCTGGGGGAGGGCAGGGGGTGCAGGATGGGTGTCTAAAGCTGCAGTTTGTACCCATCAGTGCTGGGGGAGAGCAGGGGGTGCAGTGCCAGGTGGGTGCCCTAAAGCTGCAGGAGGAGCTCCCCCCCGAGCCCTGGGGTGGGTCTGGGGGTGCATCTCCCCCCCCGGGTGCTGCTCTGTGCCCCTCAGCTCCCACTCGTCTTTGCCACTCACCGAAGCCTCTGGTGGCATCGCAAACTTGCGGGTCACGTTCCTTTGCCAGGAAGAATCCTGGAGAAATCTTTGCGTTCCTCCCGATCTGCGCGTTTTCGGTGAAATGGGCACAGTTCAGCCCTGGCACAGGGAGGTTGCAGCGCTCCTGTATCCCACTCCCTGGCACCCGTGGTGCTGTGTGGGCAGCACTGGGGTCCCGTGCCACGCAGTGCTCGTGCTGGGTGCGGGAGGTCCCTCACTCGGACACCCCCGGGGCTGGCTCTGCGCTGCTGCCTCTGACCGGGCAGGCTCAGGAAGAGCCTTCATTGGGCTTGTCTGGGCTTGTCCAGGCCTGAGCCTGCCTTTGTCTCTGCGATCCAGGGNTCCCGTGCCACGCAGTGCTCGTGCTGGGTGCGGGAGGTCCCTCACTCGGACACCCCCGGGGCTGGCACTGGGGTCCCGGGGCTGGCTCTGGGGTCCCGGGGCTGGCTCTGGGGTCCCGTGCCACGCAGTGCTCGTGCTGGGTGCGGGAGGTCCCTCACTCGGACACCCCCGGGGCTGGCTCTGCGCTGCTGCCTCTGACCGGGCAGGCTCAGGAAGAGCCTTCATTGGGCTTGTCTGGGCTTGTCCAGGCCTGAGCCTGCCTTTGTCTCTGCGATCCAGGGATGGGGAGGGTCGGGGCGGATCGGCCCCTGCGCTCGGAGCGGCTTTGGAGCCCTCCCGGGGAGACCCCAGTGAGTCTGCTGAGCCCGAGCCCTCGGGGCTTCATCTGTGCCCAGGTAAGCGCAGCCTGCGGGGATTTGCTCTCCTGCCTGCACTGTCCGTGTGTCTCTGCCCGTCCTGCACTCCCTGCCAGCCCCTTGCACAGCCTGGGGGGGTCTGGGGGGCTGTGGAAGGTGGTCTGTGCTGGTGTCTGGGGGCTGTGGAAGGTGGTCTGTGCTGCTGTTTGGGGGCTGTGGAAGGTGGTCTGTGCTGCTGTTTGGGGGCTGCGGAAGGTGGTCTGTGCTGGTGTCTGGGGGCTGTGGAAGGTGGTCTGTGCTGGTGTTTGGGGGCTGTGGAAGGTGGTCTGTGCTGCTGTTTGGGGGCTGTGGAAGGTGGTCTGTGCTGCTGTTTGGGGGCTGCGGAAGGTGGTCTGTGCTGGTGTCTGGGGGCTGCGGAAGGTGGTCTGTGCTGGTGTCTGGGGGCTGTGGAAGGTGGTCTGTGCTGGTGTTTGGGGGCTGTGGAAGGTGGTCTGTGCTGGTGTTTGGGGGCTGTGGAAGGTGGTCTGTGCAGAGACACATCTGGGGAGGCTCTCAGAGCTCTCGATATCATGTAGGGAATGTTACAGGGATTGCCCTTGCTAGTCTGTCATGTTGGGATAAAGAATGTTTCCCTTCTCCTTTTTTTTATCCCTTTCCTCTTCTGAAAGTCCCTTCCTTCAGGCCAGTTTAGAGTTGGGGTTCTGGTGAATGTCTCATTTTTGGGGGACCCCAGGAAGCAGCAGCACCCAAAAGCAGCTCTGAGCTCCCCTTGCCTGGCTGTGCTGCAGCTGCACGGGGGGAGCTGAGGATGCCCCAGAGCTGCCACATCGAGGAGAGGAGGGACCTGAATTGGTGAATTGGAGCCACTCTGTTTCACGGGCATGTCGGGTATTTCCATGGGGGAACACAAAGCTGAATGCTTAATTATTTGCAAAGAGCTGGCAGCTCTTGCCCTCTCCTGCTCCACTTGGCACAGCCAGCCCTCTCCAGCCCATTGCCAGGGTTGGTACCTGGCTCCACGTGTTGCCTCCACGCTGCCTGTGGAATGGGAGGGATAAATGATCCAGTTCAGATGCTGGAGGAGAGCTGTGTGAGGCTGTGTCGTGCTGGGTCTGGCTTTGCTCCCACTGCCCTGTTCAGCCCTCCTGAGAGCTGGCAAAGTGCAGCTGGGCTGTACCTGGGCTGGTGCCCTGAGCATCCCTCACCTGCTCTGCAGAAGCTTCCAGGAGTCTGCAGATGCCACTGGGATTGTCTGGGTGACTGGTACATCCCATGAGACCTTCCCATTACTTAGAGCTGCCTCAGGTGAGAGTTGGAAAAGGCACAGGGAGTCATTTCAGATCAGAGGTGAACACCAGCCCATCAGAGCTCAGTCAACACCAGCAGGTTTGTATTATTTCCCCTCTCAGGAGCATCTCACAGAGGGTGTGCTGAATGGATATGAAGGTTTCCTTTACATTCTGTAGACAGACATGCTTTGCATGTTTGACATAAAATATATTAGTTTGTAATCAACCTACCTCTCATCTGTACAGTCTGTTTGATACTTTATTAGCTTTGTATATGCCAGGGTGGTTTGGAGTTCCCACATCCTGAGGGTGAGTTTGGCTGATGGTTATTGACTATCACTCCAAAGAGTGATAGTCCTTTCTGTTGGGTGAGAAGGTACAGCCCATGCCAGCTGGGGAGGGAGATGCACTTTTGGGGAGCACCTGAGGGTAACAAATGTACAAATAAGTGGGTCTGGCCTTGGAAAAAAAAAAGGAGAGAGGCATGTCCAGAAGGAGGTTCTATAAAGGTCCTCCTGATGGAGGAGCCTGAGATTAACAAGGGAGAAAGGACAGAACTGCTCTGACTGTGAAATCCCTGCTATGGATCAGCCTGGCAGCATCCTCCTGTCCCAGCAGGTCAGGAACTTCTTGGGCTGGCTAAGCTTGCCCTTCCCAGGCCCATCTGGTCTATAAACCCCCAGGTTTGTGTTTGGCCTGAGAAGGGGAGTGGAGGGGAGGGGAGGCTGCTGCCAGCCCTGCAGCTCTGTGAGCAATCCCTGCACATTGCCTGGTTCCTGAGTCACAGCTCAGCCTCCCCTGCAGAGCCCTGGCCCCTGCCCAGGCCACTCCCAGGCCTTGAATCAGCATAATCCCTCACTGGTGTCCTCAGCTGGCACTGGGGCTGCAGAGGGCAGTGCCTGGGCAAAGGGGCAGCCCTGCCCCTGGGAGCTCTGGCAGCACCACAGCCTTGGATGGGCTGTCACCAGGATTTACTGCCCAGCTCAGACCACCAGCAGTTCCTGCCCAGCTCAGATCAGCATTTACTGCACAGCCCAAATCAGCATGTACTGCACAGCTCAGATCAGCAGCATTTACTGCACAGTCCAAACCACCAGCAGTTCCTGCACAGCCCAAATCAGCATTTACTGCACAGCTCAAATCACCAGCAGTTCCTGCCCAGCTCAAACCATCAGCATTTACTGCCCAGCCCAGGCTGTGTCCCCCTGAGCTGAGTGCCCCTGCCCACATGGCTCTGTCCCCCTGAGCTGAGTGAGCAGCTGCAAATCAGGTTCAGGATGCAGGTCCTACAGGTGGAAACACTGCCCAGCCTCCCCCAGGACTCCTTTCCCTTGTCCTTCTGTCACCTCTTTCCCTGGATTTTGCTCTCTGCAAAGCACACTCAGGCACTTGCTGGTGCTGCCCGTGCCCTCCCCAGTCCTGCCTCATTTCAGCAGCTGTGACTCAGTGCCAAGGGATTGTCCCACTTCCTCCTGAGCCTGAGCTGGGCCATGGGAGTGGTGGCCCTGTGTGTGTGGGGAGGAGCTGGAGCTCTGTCCTGGGAGCCAGAACTGCTGAGTTTGCAGCAGGTGTTGGCACCTCTGTGAAGCCTCTGCTCGTCCTCCCTGTGCTCTGCCAGGCCCAGGGGCAGGAAGGTGGCATTGCCTGGGCATTCAGATGGACCTGAGGTTCTGCTGCCAGCTGGACCAGCTCCCACCACAGCACCGCAAGGAACTGGTAAATCTCTTTGCTATCTGGGGACGTGTCCACTCATCTCCTAAGCAAAGGTTCTGCTGGGTGATTAATTAAGGAAGGGCAAAGAGGAGTTGTTAAGCAGCTTGTGTCCTGTGGCTGGGGAATTGGGATGCTACAGGGAATTTGGAGGAGGAGAAAGTGGCAGGGAAAATATGATAATAACAGTGCTTAATGAGCATTGCCAGGAGTCCCAGGACTGTTTTCTGGTGCCTCAGCAGGTTGGAGCAGTTGCAGGAGAAGGTGGGATGACACAGAACTGCCCTGGAAACTTCTGGGGACACCAACCCCAAAACTCAGGATTGTAGGATTGCTATCAGATCAGTCAGAACTTATCAAATGTATTCTTATCTCAAAAAGGAAAACCTGTGTGTCAGGTTAACAGTCAGGAAATCTGTATTTAGAGAAGCAAGACCCTTCCTGTCCTACCTGAAGGTTCAGAATAGCAAAGACTGACACCTCCTTTGGGGAAAAGGACAGAATTTGTTCTCATTCTGCAGCCACCACGAGTGGTCTGGGACAGAATCTTGGAATTGCTTGAGTTTAGGATGATTTTTCTCTGGGATGGCAGTTCATCCTGGTGAGCATAACAGACCCAGCCAGACCTCACTTCTAATTCCATGGTTTGGGAGGAGAGGGTTGGTTAAAGCAGCCCATATAAAAACCCTGAGAGTCCTGATGTAGCTTTGAGGTCAGCCTTGTTTAGCAGGCAGCTGAACCAGCTGATATCCAGGAGTCTCTTCCATATAAATCTCTCTGAAATGCGGAAACTGTTCCTTCATCCTTTCCATTCAAACTCTCTCCTGTTGCTGGATCTCATGCACAGATTTCACAGCCAGGAATCCAGCTTTGTTTTACCTTGCCACAGGAATTATTTGAAGAGGCAGAGGGTCTGTTTCCATCAGGCTTTGTCAGCAGGAAAGCTCAACCCTTTAGTGAAACTCTGTAATGTTTCAGTTCCGAGGTTGGTCAGAGTGTAAAACTGCACTTGTTGACAGAAGGATGACACAATGCTGGGAATGAACCTGAAACAAATGTCATTAATGAAATGAAGCTTGTGGTGTCACATATTTCAGTGCTGAGCAAGACCTTGCTGCAGATCTCACCTGACAAGACTCTTCAGCTTTCTTGGAATGCAGTTTGTCTGTAACAGGAGAGCCTTTCCACCCTCCACACCCCTCAGCCTGTTGTACAGAGCTGAGTCCGTCACAGTCTGATTCCTTGGGCTGTCACATGATCCACCAAACAGCTTTTCCCTGCTGCTTTGTCACCCCTTCAGTGAGAGTCAGGACAAGTTGGCATCGAGGCACTTCCCCCAGCACAGGATCCAGGTGAGTTGCTGTGATTTGTGCCCACAAATTCCCACATTGCTCAGTCTCAGTGTGCCCCAGGGAGGAGGAAAGATGAAGTTGTATCTTCCTCTTCTGTACCAGATTGGTTTGCTCTCCTATGGCTGTGCTTGTCCCTGACCTGTTAATTGCCTTTGAGCTAGTCTGGGCTGTTCTGGTCCTGATGGGAAATGTTGGAGGGATGATCAGGTCGTTGTTTAAACAAGACAGATCCTTCCAGAGAGGGACAAGTTTGCAGGATGAAAAGGTGGGAACTGTTGTCAAGTCTTGATTTTGATGTTTGGAATTGTTTGCTTTTTTCCTCAGGGTGAAAAGGTTTCAGTCAAGAAGTGGTTTGTGAATTAATTGGTGTCCTGGGCCATGGGAATGGAGCCCCTGCTCTGTCACCACCATGCCAGGTGGGTGTTCCTGTGCCAGCTGTCCTGGTGGGTTGATGTGCAGTTACAGCACCTCATTTGAGCTCTGTCAGCCCCTCTTGGTGTTACACAGAGGGCAGGAGCTTTGCCCACCCTGTGTGATGGAGGCCACTGACACTTGTCATGACTTAATGCACCAAACCCAGTTCAGTCTTGGACTCCTGCCTGTGTTTTATAAAAGCTGCTCCCCAGAGCTGCCCATCCCAGGGACGTGGGGGCAGCCACAGGTTGGGGTTGGAACAATCTGTTTTCAGCCTGAAATGTTTCCAGTCCTGCCTTCCAGCTGGTGCTCTGCCTTGCTCTGCAGGATGGGAGGGTTCTGGCAGCTTCTTGGAAGGTAAAATGTAATTTCACTGAGCAAAACAAGGTGAGAGCAGGAAAGAATCAAGAATCCAGAATCAAGAGTCTCAGCTCTGTGTTGCTATCCAAACACAAACCAAATTCTGGAGTTTTTAAAGTTTGTAATTCATAACCTGGTGCATCAGGAGGGGGAGTAGGAGCTCAGATGTCTCAGAACATGCAGGTGCTGTGTGAGCAGTGGGTCAGTGAGAGGAATCAGAGGCTGATGGAACCACTGAGCTCCTCCTGGGGCAGTGTTGGACCTTGACACCCTCGTGTTGCACAAGAGGCCCTCGAGCAATAACCTGTGATGCAAGACTTAAGGAGTGCTTTGCCCTGCAGGTTGTCTTCTCTCATGTCCATGTGTTTCCAGCAGGAATGCCAGAGAACACCACAACTTGTGCCTCTCAGGCTGTTCCACAAGTGTGAGAGGAAAGTCCAACAGCTTTAGGACAAGGAAGTGTTGGTGCCTTTCTCCTTTGTGTTCCCGGTGAGTTTTGCTGTCCCATTCCCTGTGTGTGACCCCAGGGCAGGGCTGGGCAGGCAGGAGAACCCCCAGCACTTTAAGCAACTTTGTGTTTTTAAACAACTTTGTGTCTTTAGACAACTTTGTGTCTTTAAACAACTTTGTGTTTTCAAACAGATGTTCCCTGGTTTTTGTTCCACTGCCCTGCCCCAGTGCTGGTGTGTGAAATGTGGGGACTCACTGCAGTAAATGTGGATTGCAGACAAGCTGGGCTTCTCTTGGTAATATTTGTAGCTCTGAGAGGCCCTAACCAGGATCTGGGGGTGAGGGACAGGGTAACTCCCAGCTGAAGGGGTTGAGCCTCCTCTGCCCTGCCAGCTGTTTCCCTCAGCTCTGCTGCAGCTGCTTCACTGACTCTCTGTTTGTCCCCAGAGCCTGAAGGAAGGAGAAGAGGAGGATTCCCAAGTTTCTGCCCGTGCCCTCCCTGTGTGATGCCAGCTGTGAGTGTTTCTTTGGCAGTGTCTTAGCTGGTTGTTGTGAGCAATAGTCAAGGAAGCAATCAGCAAGTATACTGCCCTAGAAGTGCTGCACATTGTTGGGCTGCCTCTCTCCCTGCAGCTCCTGGGGCTCCAGGGGTGCTGCCCTGGGGTGGCTGAGCTGCAGCCTGGGCTGCTGATGGAGCAGAAATGCCACAGGAGGTTGGATGTCACTGCCCCAGAGAGGACATGAAGAAAAGAGGAGATGAACATGTTGCAAGTTGTTCTTTCTTTGTCCTCCCCACGTGCCTGTTCCTGAGTGTCAAATGCCAGCTATTGTTGGGAACTGCAAAATGCAACACTGGGGACTGGGAGAACAGGGAGAATTCATCTGACCATGATCTCAGGCCAGTTAACTCCCCTGCAGTCACTCTGGGCAGCAGCTGGCTCTGCAAATCCAGGTGTATTGCTCTGCAAAGACATGGACTCAGGGGCCCAAAACCTGAGCTGATTTTTCTGGGAAAGAATTAGAATTCAATTACACAATGAGAAATTACCTTTTACTTTGTCTGGGTAAGGGGGAGGCGAAGGGGGTTTATGGGTGGGACAAACCTACAGTCTGCAAGAGCATCCCAGCATTGGAAACAGGGAAGGCCTTGCCTAAATCTTGTTTAAACTTTCAGTAATCACACAGAGGAGAAGAGCTTCCATTAATTTAGACCAAACAAGTTGCTTTTGTCTTGTGCCTCACTCTGACCATCAGTTCCAGGCTTTTTGTGGGAAGAAACCAGGATATGTTACAGGGAATGAGAATGGCTAAAAAAATCATGGGTTGGTTGCCCTGAAGATCCCTGCAGAAAATGCCACTGTGTAAGTGCCCTTTGTGGTGCCCTCTCCCCACCTGGCACTGCTCTGTGTGTGGGGCTGAGCTGGGTGGGGGCTCATTGGGACTGATGCAAAGCCTGGAATGTGCTTGGGGGGACCAACCTGTCCCACTCCCCATGTCACTGCTGAGCAACCTCCCTGTGGTAATAAAGGCAGAGGGTTTGAATTGCAGGTTATCAGGGAATGTTCTGGACAGACCTGGGCAGAGGGGGCAACTCTGAGTTGATGTTTTAAACCCCATTTTCAAGGTCATGTTTGGGTTTTGGACAGCAGGTGTTGTGTCCTTGTGCCAAGGAAAGAAAGAGTCCCCTGGGCTCTGTTGGACCCTTTCCCTTTAGCAGAATTGCCTGGTTGTTGTTTTGCTCTTCATCTGTTGCCAATAACCTGAGGGAGGCTTTGGGTCAGTGACCAGGGGAGCTGATGTGCCTCCTGATTTCCTGCTTGAGGCTCTCATTATTATGAGCTTTGATATTCCTGTCTCATCTGTGGCAAAGCCACAGGCTGCAGGCAGCCCTTCCTGCTGCAAAGTTTCTCTCTGCAGCTCAATTTACAGCCAAAAGACACCCCAAAAATCCGAGATTTGACCTGTTTTCTGACTGCTAATTGTAAGATGTGCAGTCCATATGTTTTTACTGTAGGTGATGAGAATGGTCGAAAATCAGCACTGAAAGGTTGCCACAAACCCCAGCCCAGAGACAGGGGGGTTTCCCCTCTGCACTGAGTGCAAATGCCCTTTCCAGTGCCCTTTCCCAAAGTGCCACAACCCCTGCTGAGTCTGAGCTGGGTGGCCTTAAAACCAGCTCTGAAATGCCACATTTTTTGTTTGCTCCTGGCATACCCTGTTTCATTATGAATGCACAATATCAGCACCTTTCCTTTTCTCCACACAGCCACAGCATGAAGGAATATCCCCTGTTAATCCCCTCATTTAAATTTGAAATTAAAACCTATCACAACACTTGGAGCATCCTTTAATCCATTGATTGTCTCTGGCTGGATTCCAGCACTGGAACTAATTACACTCTGCCTGCAAAAAATTCTCATTGCTCCTGCCTTTAATTTTTTTTTTTGAGAGCTGCTGGCTGGAATCCTTGTGCCATCCCTGCAGCCTGACTGCACGTTTTCATGCTGATGGAACTGGTTAAAATGACTGAGCATCTCTGCTGGAGGGATGCAGGGAGTGCTCTGTGCTGGCTGAGCAGCAGGTCCTGCCTCAGCAGCTCTGCACAAACCCCTGCTCTGGCCTTCCTGGGCACTGGGCATGGCAAAGGGAAGGCTGCAGATGCCAGGGGCATCTTCATCCAGCAGGTTTTTCCAGAGCCACGTTTGCCTTGGGGCTGTTCTTCTGTCCCTGTGCTGAGCCTGCCAGGAGTTGAAAATGTGTTCCTCCAAGAGCTGGAAATTTATTCCTCCAAGAGCTGGAAATTTATTCCCCCAACAGGTGGAAATTTATTCTTCCAAGAGCTGGAAATTTATTCCTCCCCCAGTTGTGTGCTCTTGGTCTGACTCTGAGTTTCAGTGTTTAAGGAATGCCAAGGAGCAGCAGTTCAATGCCAGGGTTGGCACTCAGAGCCCCCTGATCCTGCTGAACAAGGGGGTGGGAGGCAGAAAAGGGGATTTTCACCTCCAAGAGTAGCAGCAGTAGAGAAAGTCACGGTGTTTGGTCTTGCACAATCAAGATAAAATAGGAATTCATAGAGCATTTGGTAATTCCAGAGGACTTGGAATGAACTGAAAGGAGTTTTAATTAAACTTGTTTGCAGTGAGTGCAGTGGCACGAGGGCGCCTTGGGTGGTACCTGTGGCCACCGTGGCTCTTGTCCTGTGATCCAGCTGTCCCTGGAGCAGAGCAGGAGCTGCTGGTCGTGGGGCTGTTTGTGATGTCTGCACCTCTTTGACCAACTGTTTAGTCAAACACTTGATTAGTGTTCTTAGTAGATATGTGGGGAATGCATTTCCTTGGGTTTGTTTTTTACTTGGCCCTTCTAAATCTTTCTGGAGAAGGTTTTTGTCTGGAGGGACCAGCTAATGAGACACTTAGGAAGGCTCTGGGTGATCCCTCTGGAATTTTTGGAGCAGCCCAGGGGGCCTTTCAGCAGTGCTGTAGCAAAAGCTGGATGAATGTCCATCCAACAGGGAACAGATGGGGTTAATGAAGTCAAGGATTAGGTCCCTGATCTGTGCCAGGACTGCTGGAAATGGAGACTTTTTTTTGGTCACATGCTGGAAAAAGCAACAAAGGACAAGCCTGAGGCTTTTCACCTCTCAGAAGCCTTTCCTTGCCCATGTTCCCCTGGCTCTCCTTTCAGCTGGTGCAGTGACCCCAAGGATCAGGTGATGACTTAGAAAAATGGTCCCATTCTCTTGGAAATGAAGAGCTCAGGTGCTGCTCAAACTGTTGGCTGGCTTGATTTGATTGTGTTCCAATTCCAGAGCTGGGTTTCTGTTTCCAGAGGAGCAGGTTTAACTCTTGGCTGGGTGTTCTCACCCTCACCCAGAGCCCTGCTGGGCACAGCCAGGCTGGGCACGGGGGCTGTGCCAGGGGAAGGGAGTGCAGGGTGTGTTCACTTGGCATTGCTGGGGGTGGAATTGCTCCAGGCTGAGCCCTGAGGAGCTGATGAGTGTAAGGGGCAGTTGTTCTGCCTTCCTTGGTTGGAATCAGCTGCAGGATGGTTTGAAAACTAAAGCACTGGAGAGGTCTGGTTATTTCAATACTCATCTACTTTTCTGTGTGCAGTAAAACTGGGCTCAACTTTTATTTTTCCCAGGCTCCTGCTGGAAAGTGCTGTCAAAACTGTGGGCACTTGCAGGGCTGGGAAAAGGTGACCAAAATCCTTTATCAGAGATGGAGAAAGGATGAAGATCTTGTTAGATCAGGACAGTGATGGGGAAAAGAGCCCTCCTGCCTGGACCAGCAGTGACCTCTGGTGGGTGGAGAGGCTGCTGGGGGTGCTGGCAGAGCTGGCACCTGCGGGCACTGCGTGTTTGTTATTCCATCTGTGGCCTTAAAGGGGAGGTGCTGAAGGGAACTCGGGGTCTCTTGGCTGAGATGTCAGAAACAAACAGCTCTAACTGGTGCAAGGGCTTCTCTTCCTCCCGTGTGTGCTCTGATGGGATGGGAAATGGTGGCTTGGTGGTTCAGGAGAAGCTCAGACTCCTCTCCCTGGGGAACTCAGGGCTGGCCTTTGAGCACATCAGGACAGTAAAACAGAGCAGGGCCAGAACTTCTGCTCCTGTGCTTTTCCCTGGAGTGTCTCCACTCTGGTAAAAGCTGTGCCCCTGCTCTGGCACTGAGTCCAGGAGGGCAGCCCAGAGCTGGCCCAAGGCCTCCTGTCTGTGACATGCAGAGGGCTCTGGGCTCCCAGTAATCCCTTACCAGCCCTGAGGCATCTGACCAGGCCCCCAGTTAATGGAGCCTCAGCCCAGCTCCCTCCCCAGCTGCAGAGCCAAAGGGAAAACTCCTTGTTGAAGCCATCTTTTGAAAAGGAAATTTTTACAGGTTATGTCAGTGCATTCTGTCTCACAGTGGAGGTGAGTTTATGTAGTCACAGCTCAATCAGAGCTTTGGAAGATGCAGAGTGGAGCCTGTGTGTCAGAAAGCTCCTTTAGTAGCTGCTGAGGTGAATTCAAGTCAGGAATGCAGATTTCTTTTTTCCTTGTCTTTTCACCAAATACCAGGGTTGCTTCATCTCCCTGTGCCTTGAAAAGCACCTGAAAGGGAAGTTCTCAAAGGAGATTTTTCCTTGTGTGTGTTGCTTTAGGAAAAGCCACTTGGTTCAGTTTTTACTCCTGAGCTCCAGACAATGCTGCCTTTGAGCTGACATGTGTCTTTGGGCAGGCCCCAAGTATTTCTGTTCCCTGCACAAGTGCAGGTTCCTTGGGAATGGAGGGAGGGATGAGTGTTTGGGCAGACACAGCTGTGCCACTGCCCTGCAGGGAGAAGGGAGCAGCACCCACAGGGCAGGGATGGCACAGAGGGCTGGATGCAGGTCTGGCAAGTGCAGATGCCAAGAAAATGAGAGCTGGTGGGAATTGCAGTAAGGAGTTATTTGTCTTTTATTACTCAGTTTTGGAGCATGAAATCCTCTGTATGCCTTGCTGTTGAGTGGTGACTTCTCTGTGTCCACTTCTCATAATCCTATTTTAGCAGACAGGGAGAGACCCAGCAGAGACTCCTCTGCCCACCCTATTTCTGATTGCAAAGGCAAAGCCACATCCCTCAGTTGTTTCTGCAGCTTATGAGGGCCTGACAAACTCCTTTTTTAAAACAGAGGAGAAGGGAATATCTGAATTACAGCCACAAGTTGGGGAAATGCAAATTCTGTGCTTATCTTGATTCACTGTCTGGCAAGACCTAATTAAGCTCTGTCTGATGGAGCCACATCCATCAACCAAAATAAAAGCAACTCTCAAAGCCAGAGGCTGTTTGGTGATGTGGTTTATCTGGATGGTTGTGATAGGTGGGTGAGTGTCTTGTGCTGTAAAAGTGGGGAAAGGGGAAACCAAACAACAAGGAAGAAGCCAAGAATGTGTAAGAGCAACAGCTGGGAAAGCAGCCTTGACAAAGCTTTGTCTCCTGGGTTTGGGGGGTCAGATGATGGATAAAGAAAGTCTGGAATAATGATGAGTTTAAAAAAGCTCTTGGTGTCAGAATGTGTTCAGGGGAAATGCAACTTCCTTTTCCTGTAAGGAACAGGCAGAGGGCATCAGGCTCCAAAATAAACTTCTAAAAGTGAAAGGCTGCTCGACTGAAGTTTAACTGGGTGGGAATTCAGGGTCCTGGGAGAGGCTTGGGGGGGGTACCTTGTTTTTCAGGTCAGGATAAACCTCGGGAAGAACCGAGTTCAGCTGGGAAATGATTAAACAGATTGAGAGAACAAGAACAGTTTGGAACAAGAAGGTCCTTTGGAAATGGAGCACATCACTCATCTCCCATCAAAGGTGTGAAGCAGGAGTTGGCTGTGGGAGCCGGTGAAACACAGGCACGGGGGAAGCAAACAAGGACATCCTTTCAACCTGTGAGTTCTTTGAAGGAGAAGGGGGACAAAGCTCTTTCTTATCTGCAGAAATGTAAAATCCGTTTAACAGAGGAGTGAACCCTCTGTTGTGTCTCCTGATGGTTTTCTGCTCCGCAGGTTGCAGGAATCGGTGCTGGAATGTGGAAGGTAAAGGTGTCACCTGGGGAGGGTGAGGGACCCACGTGTGTGACTGGTGTGACACCCTCCCTCCTGGGCACCTGAACGTGCCCCGAGGTGCCCGCGGGTGGGGATAAATCCCGACAGCTGCGGCTCGGGAGGGGCAGAGGAGCTGGGGCTGTGCCGGGGGGAGGAGGGAGCGATGGTAGGAGTGAGGAGGCAGCAGGGGAAGTAAGGAGACAACAGGAAAGCGGGCGTTTGTTTCTGCCCCGTGTTGTCTCGGCGGGTTTTTTATTCCATTCGAAGCGCAGGGCTGTTCTCCACTCGTTCCCGGCTCTCCGCGGCTCCGGGGCCGCTGCCCGCGGGATTCCCTCGGGCCCGGGCGGAGCGGCGGGGCCGAGCCGGGCTCACATGACGGCGGGGGCGGGTCGGGCCCCGGCGTTCCCGGGGCTGCCGAGCCGACAAGGCAGCTGCTGCTGCTCCTGCTCTCACCTCCCCTTCCCATCCCACCCCTTCCCATCCTACCCCTTCTTTTCCATCCCATCCCACCCCGGCGCTCTCAAGGCTGCTGAGCCGGCCCGGGCTCTGCTGTGCCTCTGCTGCTCCTGCTCCCTCCTCCCNCTGCTGCTCCTGCTCCCTCCTTCCCATCCCATCCCGGCGCTCCCGGGGCTGCCGAGCCGGTCCGGGCTCTGCTCTGCTCTGCTGCTCCTGCTCCTGCTCCCTCCTTCCCATCCCATCCCGGCGCTCCCGGGGCTGCCGAGCCGACACGGCAGGTGCCGCTGCTCCCTCCC
>VWZD01007401.1:936586-947936 GCA_013396695.1 Sakesphorus luctuosus | reverse complement strand
GCCGAGCCGACAAGGCAGCTGCTGCTGCTCCTGCTCTCACCTCCCCTTCCCATCCCACCCCTTCCCATCCTACCCCTTCTTTTCCATCCCATCCCACCCCGGCGCTCTCAAGGCTGCTGAGCCGGCCCGGGCTCTGCTGTGCCTCTGCTGCTCCTGCTCCCTCCTCCCCATCCCATCCCACCCCGGCGCTCCCGGGGCTGCTGAGCCGACCCGAGCTGTGCCGCTGCTCTCTCGCTTCCCCATCCCGTCCCGCCGGTGCCATGCCCACCCCGCTGCCCCCGACAGAGCTGGGCCCCTGGGAGCGGGCCGTGGTGCTGCTGTCGTGCGTTCTGTCCTGCGTGGGCTCCGCGCTGCTGCTCTGCTCCCACGCGCTGTGGCCGGAGCTGCGGACGCGGCCGCGGCAGCTCCTGCTCTACCTGTCTCTGGCGGACCTGCTCTCGGCTCTCTCCTACTTCTACGGGGTGCTGCGGGACTTCGGCGGCCCCTCGTGGGACTGCGAGCTGCAGGGCGCCCTGTCCACCTTCGCCAACACCAGCTCCTTCTTCTGGACCATGGCCATCGCCCTCTACCTCTACCTCAGCATCGTGCGGGGCTCGCCCACGGGCGCGGGTTTGCTCTGCTGCTTCCACGCCGTGAGGTGGGTGCCGTGTGCCGTCCTTGGGGTGGGCACTCCCGGGCACCCACCCCGCGGGCAGGACCCTCCGCACCGCCCGCTGCGCGCTCTGCTCCGCGTGGAGCGCTCGGGTGGGCGCTGCGGTCACCTGGGCTTTCCTTTGTGTCCTTTCCTTTCCCGTGTGTCCCTTACAAATTCCTTTCAAACAGGGATTTTGCTGTATTTTAACTCCCCAACCCCGCTGGTTCCCCCCCTTCTCCTTTCCCAAGTGAAGAATCGGAGACGTGGAAAAGTTAAAACTTTTTCTGCTCAAGGTCACATAGAGAAATCTCTGGCAAGTTATGAGGACTCCGAAAATCCTGGGTTCTGCTTTCCTCCTGAAGTCTGCCCTGACGTCCTGGAAATAATATCCTAAAATTCGAGTTTGTGATCGCTGTCTGCTGGTGCCAGAGCCCGTGTTTGGGCTCTGTCTCCACTCACTCCCCTGGTGTGAGGATCCCTCCCGTCCCCGGGCAGGTCCCTGTAATCCAATCCCGGCAGGGAATGTTGTCTACAAGTGATGAGGCTGCTCGGAAAGCACTCGGGGGGTTGTTTTGGCACCTTTGATTGAAAGCAAGACGGACCAGAGCACAGCGCAGTTTCTGTCTCAGCTGCTGTTATTTAGGGAGCCGATTTTCCATGGTTAGTAAAAGCTCACATTATGCAAGTGGAGCTTGGGGAATCATGTGCTACGTCCACGCTGGGCAAAACAGAGATCCCTCAGTCCTCCTGGCTGCCAGGCTTTTGCAATACATTCTAAGAGGAATGATCGGGTTTAAAAAGGGAGGGAAAAGCCATTGGGGCAGGTACTGAATTTTCTTTGCTTTCTTAGGCAAATATTTGTCACCTTTTAGTTTCAAACAGCATCAGTTGGGAGGTGATTGGATTAGAGTCGAGTCCAGGCAAGGATGTGCCACAGAAAGACTTTAAGGCTGAGTGTAAGTCAGGGAGGAACTGCAGTTCCTGCCCTCCCTCTTGTCTTTGCTGTTTGACAGCAGGGGCTGTGTGTGAGGAAGCCTGAGGTGACTGAACCTGCTCCTGGAACACCAGGTGGTGGTGGTGAAGCTGAAATAAGATGCAGTGAGACAGTGGAGGAGCTTTTTAGGTTATTTCATCTCAAGTAGATAGAGAGTTGCCCTCTCAGAGCTGTGGAGGGGACAGAGTGCCAGTCAAGAGCCACAAGTTGCTTAATGGATAGAAAACAGAACTCTGACTCCTTCATGCCCAGGATACATCAAAGAGTTGAGGCAAATCTGGCCTATTGGTAATTTTCCTGTCTGCTAATTGCTTGTGTGGCTTTGGTCTGTCCTCCAGTTCCTCCATCTGCTTTAATGCTCCTGAGCCTCACCAGCTGCAGAGGGGAACAGGCAGAGCCACTGAAATGGTGTGGGCTGCAACCTGGGCACTCTTTAAACCTGTAAAACCCTGAAAGATTGCTCTGTCTGTGCCACAGCTCAAACTGAGCTGCCCCTGGGGGAGTTTGCAGGTGTGTTTTCAGTTCTTTACAACAGAAATAAATTTCCACCTTCTGCCCTTGGTGTGGATCAGCACCACTTGCTCTGTGTAGAGGGCATGGACAGCATTGAGAAAGCACCTGGAGCAGGAACTGCTTTGGAAATGCCTCCAGAAAACAAGTGGGGACCTGCTCTCTGCCCATCCCCTGGTGACACATCATCCTGCTCCCCTTCCCTGCACTCCACAGTTACCTGGGGGCTCAATCATAGGATGAAATTCTGGAGGTAATGCCTGGAGGTGGCTCCCCCTCACCCTTTGCAGTGTTTCAGGGTCCCTCTACAAGTTTGTGGTGTTGGTGGCTTAAAAATCTGGTAGAACCACTTCCCCTGATCCCTGCACTGGTAACTTTTTGTGTATTAGTTGCAGGAGGTAAATGTGGGAGTCCTGTCTAAGGCAAAGGCAGGTGATGTCCTAAGGATTTAAATCTCCTTTTTTTTTCTGTCTAGGCAAGAACCTGAGATTTTTCCCCCTCCTTGCTTTGTAGTTTGGCAGTACAGTCATGCAGCAACCACTGTGTGAAGAGTCATTCCAAGCCACCTTTGGAAGGGATCCAGGGCAGGATGGAGTTTGGGCAGGCATGGTTCCCATCCTTCACAAGAGGCTGCTCACCAGGGGCAAGTGCTTGGAGAGATGAGTACTTTGTTAGTGTGGAGCATAACCAGAGAGTCTTTGTTCTTGAGCTGAGTGCAGCTGCCTAAATACATGTTGGAAGGGAGTACCTGAAATTCTCCTTGGGGAAATTGGGATGTCCCACTGGACCAAACCTGTCCAACAGGTTTGTCCCTCACTGATTCACATCCACCTCTTCTGCTGCTGGGCTGGGGAGCTGCAGCCTCTGGTGTGGTTTGAAACCTGGAAATATTCACAGAGCTGTAAAATGGGAGTTCTGGCATTTAAATGACCAGGCTACTCCTGTTCTGGATTTCTAAATACCATTTTGGTGGGTAATGTCACCTTTTTGTGAGAGCAGCTGATCCATACTCAGGGTGAGGAGTGGGCAGACAGAACCCACCTTGTTTTTTTCTTGGCTTTTGGTAGCAATTACTGACAACCTTTAAGCATTTTAATTGCATGCTCAGGCAATGCAGATCAATATATGCTGTATTTATATCTGTGTGTGTTTATAGATACATTTATATATCCATGTATATTTATATATACATGTCCATGGAGCACTTGGGGTCCTGCTCACCTCAGTCCTGGCTGGAACCCCAGGTCTGCTCTGCAGTTTTGCTTGACAGGTGGACTCCAAGCTCTTTGCTGGAATTGGCTGTGATCTGCAGGACACTGATTTTCCTCCCTTTCCAGAGGGTAATTCCTGTCCCCAGGAGGAACTGCCTGCAGCCCTGCTGGTGGGCTGGCTTGTTGCCTCCCCTGTGCAGGCAGGTGACAGCAAATCACCTCTTGGAAGAGCCTCCAGGGAGAAACAGAGGCAGCAGAAATGTGCAGCATAAATCAGAATATGGCTGTGAAGTCACCTGCCCCAGGCACAGAGAGCAGGAACAGCAGGACGTGTGGGGCTGATTTGCTGCTGGAGTTTGGGGGTCCTGCTTTGGGTGTTCATGTGCAAAGAGGTGCTGGGTTTATGGGTTTTTATCAATGCATTGCCGGGAGCTGAATTAGGGAATAAGAACTGCTGAGTCTGCCTTAGAGCTGGGACCCCCCCCCGGCCCCGGGCAGAGGGCAGGACCCCCCCCGGCCCTGGGCAGAGCTGCAGGGAGTTCCCTTCCCTTTCTCCCCCACACTGATGGTATTTAAATCCAAGGGTGCTCTGGAGAGGCCCAACCTGCAGAATTGCTCTTGGAGGCTCACAGGAATATTTCTGCCTCTTTTATTCCAGTCTTTGCATATGCCTTGGGTGATGAGTCCTGGGCCCCCAGTCCCTCCATTCCTCTGGCTGGGTGTGAGGCACTGACACTGCAGCCCTCAGGGACCTGTCATTCAGGAGTTCTGAAGAACCACCAAATCCTCACTCTCAGTTCTCCTTTCCAGTTTTCTACAATGGAGCTGAAGTTCACTGAAATGTCTGATTACTTTCTAGATCCTTTCTGGCATCACTTTGAGTTGGGAATCCTTTGTCCTTGGTGTAAGTTGTAAGTTGTGCTGTTCCAGTGCAAATTAACTGCCTGTTTTCCTCCACCTTCTTCCTCTGCCCAGTTCTGTATTGAGGATTTTTGTGAGTCTCTTGCCCAGGGTCTGGAATTCCTCTGTGGCCTCTCTGGCTGTGTCTGCACTGAGCCTGTTCTGTCTGACATCCACACGCAGGAATTCAACCTGCTTTTATCTTTAGTTCTCTTTCAGTTTCAGGTCACTGTTGAGAGGCTTATTTAGGCAAATTAGTTTTTAAATTCACTTCCTTTTTCTTGGTGCTCGTGTGCCTTAACGTGGGTTCTCTGAGGAAGTGCCAATTCTCTTGAATTCTTTACCCTGCACAGTTTTTCCAAGTGAGCTGAAAATGGACTGGACTCTTTGCCTCTGTCATTGTTTTCAGAGAAATCCCCATTTTTACCAGAGTCAGTCCTGGAAACTGGTGATGTTTGGGATGTTTTTAGAACCTGCTCTGATAAGAGCATGGGGAGAGTTTCCCGCAGCTCAGCAGAACAACAGCCCTGCCTGGGCCCAGCACTGCCTGTCCTGGGCTGAACATGGAAACAAAATGTTCCAAACATGCCCAAGGGTTGACTCTGGAGTTTTTTACAGCATTGTATTTACATTGATTTGTTTTGGGAGGAGGTGAACTCAGATGTTATTTATGAGTGGGAAATGGGGTATTTTTGAAATCCAATATTCATGGGATTATCTCTGGTTCTTCAGCTGGAATTTCAGATAATCTGGTCAAGGCAACTGCTGTTGGCCTGCACAGTCTGGTGCCTGTGAAACTCATTTTTGGGAGGCAGCTTCTCTCCCTGCTCTCTGCAGCTGCTCCAGGCTCTCAGTGGAAGGCAAGTGTGGCTTGGGAAGGAGAGAAGAGAGTCAGAAATTTTCTCTGCACCTGAGGAGCCCAGGAGGGCTGGGCTGGGCTGGCTGAGCCCCCTGAGGCATCTCTGGCATTTATTGAAGCATCTCCCTGGTCCCTCCTCAGGCCCTTTCCCTGGCATGGCCATGGCAAGGGCAGGGGATGCCCTCAGCTGGATACAGGGCACTCTTTCAACCCTGCTGTGATTTTTGTTTGGGCTCATGGAATTTTTCTGTTCTTCCTCATGGTTTCTTGTGGGCAGCCCAAGCTGCTGAGTGACGATTCCTGTGTGTCACCAGACTTATTTTTCTACTAAATACTTCCTTATATTTGCCTCTGCTGTCAAGAGAGAGGCCAAAGTCACAGCTCCAAATTAGGTAAATGTGGCTCCTCCTGGCATTTTTCATTTTTTGCTGTTATTGCCAATACTTTTCCTTGGGAAGAAACTTGCTCTTTGCCCTTCAGAAATTGGACTTTTGCTCCAAAAATATTGCTTATACCTCCATTGAAAGCAAACCAAACCACGGATGGAATAAAGTCGTGGATTCTTTCGTGTGCTGGTCCTTTACATGCCAAGTGTCACCTTGGATTCAGAATGTGGGATTTGGCTGTTGGTGTTTGGAAAGCTCTGCAGGACAATCCCATTGCACAGAGCTCTGGACTCTTCAGCTCCTCACCCTCCCCTGTTCCAGGGCAGGAGGGGAGCAGGTGGGATGTCTCCTGCTTCCCCTGACTGCTGTGCAGGCCAGGTGACAGCTCAGAGTGTGGCACATCTGTCCTTCCAGGCTGGGGATCCCAACTCCTGGAGTGGCTCCCTGGGAAGTGGATTTGCAGCCCAGATCCATCCACGGTTTTCCAGCCACTCCCTCAGCCCGTGCAGGAGGTGCTGCTGGTGTGCAGCAGGGATTGGCATCCTGGGGGCTGAGGAATCCCTGCTCTGTCCCCCTGAGGTGTGGAGGGACCAACCTGAGGATGTTCTTGGCTTGACCTTGCTCTTGGTGCTCTCTCCTCAGCTGGGGTGTCCCCCTTGGCATCACGGTGGCAGCGCTGGCTCTGAGGAAGATTGGCTACGATGCCTCCAACGTCTCTGTGGGCTGGTGCTGGGTCAACCTGGATGCAGAGGATCGTGTCTTGTGGATGCTGCTCACGGGGAAGGTCTGGGAGATCCTGGCCTATGTGACTTTGCCAGTGCTCTACGTTCTCATCAAGAAGCACATTAACAGAGCAGTGAGTATTCTGCTGTGCCCAGCTGGGGCTGCAGACTCGCTCTGTGGCTCTGCCCTCCTGGGCTTGGCAGGTTTTGGGCCATATTTGGCAGCTGCACAGGCAGGAATTGCTTCATCACCCTGAGATATCCCCAGCCCTGGGAGCAGCAGAGCCCCTGCAGCATCACCACACAGGGACTGAGCACAGGGTGGAAAAGCCTTTGGAAAACATCCAGGGGTTATGGGGGGATGATGAGGGAAATGCTCAGTCCTGTGGTAAGAATTGAAATGGGATGTGAAGGACAAAACTCAGCTTTAATCAGCGTTCTGCAGTTCCACTTGTACCAAGCCTGAGACTGGACTTATCTAAGCTCAGTCCTTGTGGGATCAATAATGACAGTCTGTGTTTATGGATGCCAGTTCTGTGCTGGCAGCACAGAGCAGTGTTTGGGAGTCTGGGCACTGCATGGCAATGGGCACCACACCCCCTGCACAGGAGACACCCTCAACTGGCAGAGTTTGGGAGCTCAGAGATTTGATTGTTGCTGTTCTTTGTGAACACAAAGAATCCAGACATCCAGGCTGAGAGAGGCAGAAGGAGCTGCATCCAGGGATTCCTTTTTTCTCTAAGTTGTATTGGGGTAGAAACCTAAAACAACCCACATGTGGATTGATGTCCTTCTGGAAAATGCTGCCACTGCCCCTGTGGTGCAGCTCTGACAGTTGTGTCAGGAATTAACACAAACCAGGTTAGGGCTTCTCCTCCAGGTAAGGCACGTTTGTCCTGGGATGGGATTATGCAATCTTAAAATTAGGCACTTGGTCCTGATCTGCTGCAATTCAGGCATAAAACTTCTCCTGTGCAGGGCCAGGAGTTGGACTGGATGATCCTTGTGGGTCCCTTCCAACTCAGCATATTCTGTGATTCTGTGACAAGATGCCCCAGATGAGCAGAAGAACGAGGTGGTTTCAGGCAGCCCTGGGTGTCCTGGGCAGGGGCAGCTGGAAGGGCTGGCTCGTGCCTGCAGCACCTGCCCCAGCCCAGGCAGGACACTCTGTCCCAGCTGCTGCCAAAGATAGCAGGGTGACCTCCTGGAAACCTGAGCCCCCAAAGGCTGGGCTGCTGCTCCTGCTGTGCCAGGGATTCCTGGCAACTCTGCTCTCCCTCCCAGCCCAGCCCTGAGCCCCGATGGGAGCAGAGCTGAGGGCAGGCTCTCACATGGGGGGCTGAGGCTTTGGAGCAGCAGCTCCCGGAGCCCTCTGGGCTGGAGCATCTCTCCTCAGCACTGGGGGCACCAGGTTTTTATTGATATTCTCCTGACCTGGTCTCTTGGCAGGTCCTTAGTGGTGTTTGCAAGCACAAACCTTTAGTGGGACTCTGCCACGGGCTTTATGTGCTAATCCTGGGCTCCAGCAGGAACATTTGTGTTCATGAAGGCAGAGTGTGGCTGGTGCCCAGGACTGTGCCCTGCGTGTGTGCCTGGTGCCCAGGACTGTGCCCCTGCCAAATTCCCCCAGGGGCAGGGCTTTAGCTTGCTCTGGGGGGGGTCCCTGGGGCTCTGGGGGGGGATGTCTGGGGCTCTGGGGGGGTTTCTGGGGCTCACAGTGCAGTTTGGACCCTGAGATCAGCTCAGTTGGTTGAAACTTGGTTGCAATAACACCAAGGTCATGGGTTCAATTCCCTGTGTGGGCCATTAAGAGTTGGACTCGCTGATCCTTGTGGGTCCCTCCCAGCTCAGCACAGTCTGTGATTCTGTCTGTGCTCAGCTGTGCCCTCTGCCCTCCCTGGCAGCACGCAGCTCTCTCCGAGTACCGCCCCATCCTCTCGGCAGCGCCCTCCGTCCCGCCCCGCACGGCCATAGCGGACAAGAAGCTGATCCTCATCCCCGTCATCTTCATCTTCCTCCGCATCTGGAGCACCGTGCGCTTCATCCTCACCCTCTGCAACTCGCCCGCCGTGCAGAACTCGGTGCTGGTCGTGCTGCATGTGAGTGTTCGCCAGGAATTGCGTTACGGGGAAGATGCGGGAGGGCGAGGAGGGTTTGGTGCTCCTGGTGTCGCCACTCTTAGCACAGGATGCGGCGCGGTGGGCACAGCCGCGGTGGGCACGGCCGCTCCCTGGCGGCGAGCGATGCCCGCGATGCCCAGCGAGGGCAGCGGCTCCAGCAAGAGCAGCTCCAGCAGCATCTAGTGGTGGCTGCAGAATAAAGCTGGGGATGTTGGGTGTCTGTCCTGCACTGGGCTTCGTCCTCCTTCCCTCCACTGGGTTCACAGTGCCAGCCCGCAGCAGCTCTCTGGTCTGCTTTTGGGTGCTGTTTCTGAAAAAAAAATCCAAACAAAACAACAACAAAAACCACCCAAACAAACAAACAAAACCGCCACCAAAATATAGCCTTATTTTTCTGAATTTGTTTTTCTCACTGAGGTGAAGTTGGTGACTGGCACTCAGCTGGTCTGCCATGAAGTTTGCTCTGCTCTGGGTGCTGCCTGGAGGAGCAGCACTGGTTCATTCCTTTCTTGCCCTTGCAGGGAATTGGTAACACCTTCCAAGGAGGTGCCAACTGCATCATGTTTGTGCTCTGTACACGGGTGGTCCGGGCCAGGCTGCTCTCCTTCCTTTGCTGCTGCAAATATGATGAGTTGGATTGGCCTTCACAAAGATCAAACAGCTCCTGGCAGTGCCCAGAACCCCACAGGGATGTGCCAGGCCCTGGGCAGACAAAGCCTCTGCTTTCCAGCACCTGAGCTGCCTCCACCTCTGTGCTGATTCCTTCTTTCATGGTAAGGAAATCCAGTGGGAGTCTTTCCTCCTGCCCTGCCCGTGCCCAGCTCCACGGGCTGAGGGGTGGGTACAGCTGGCACTGACAGCTGGCACAGGGGGTTTCTGCTGCTGCTGGGGGTTCCCTGTCTGACTCTGCAGGTCCCATCAGGCTCCCAAACCACTGATGGAACTGCCCCACTCCCCTTCCTTCCCCTGAGCTGGGGTAGTGGCTGTTCCTTGGGCCTGTCAAAGGAGGAACTCGACTGCAGGACTGTCTGGTCCTCAAGGACAGACACCAGAGAAAGCTGAAAAAGAGGAATTAGTGGCTCTTTTGGGTGTGAAATACCATGTGCACACACACTTTGTCAGTGCTGCACAGCTCAGAGGGTCAGTGCCCCCGTTTTCCTCAGCAGGGAATGCAATCCCTGCTGTTAAAAGGGAACTGGAGGGGAAGGGATTGATCCCAGCTTGCCTAGGAAGGCCTCCAGGAGCAAAACTTTGACAGAAGCTCTTCAGGTTGGGCACTGATGTCCTTGCACTGGTCTGGTGTGTAAGCACCTGGTTTCCTTGTGCTTGACATCCCGAGTGACAGTTGCAGAGTTTACAGAGTGTCAGACTGATGCATTGCAGGGCACTGGGGCTGGGGCTGTGGCTGTGACCGTGCCAGGGGGTTGTGACCGTGCCGGGTGGCTGTGACTGTGCTGTTGGTTGTGACCGTGCCGGGTGGCTGTGACCGTGCCGGGTGGCTGTGTGACCGTGCCGGGCGGCTGTGTGACCGTGCCGGGCGGCTGTGTGACCGTGCCGGGTGGCTGTGACCGTGCCGGGCGGCTGTGTGACCGTGCCGGGTGGCTGTGACTGTGCTGTTGGTTGNGGGCGGCTGTGACCGTGCCGTTGGCTGTGACCGTGCTGTTGGTTGTGACTGTGCTTCTCTCTGTGCAGGTGCAGGATCATGGCAGAGCCCCACAGAGGGAGCCACAGCCCCGGGAAAGCGCCGCTGGAGAGGCTGAGCCGCTGGAGGAGCTCCCAGTCCTCCCTGCACTCCAATACCACGGGCTTTGGTCTTCGACTTTGCTCAGGATCCTCTGGAAGAGACTGTTTGACTGTACTCCAGTTTTGTGGGTTTCTCCCCTCCTTCCCCTCACCCTCCACTGTAAATCTTGAAACTGGTTTGGGGTTTGGCTTTTTCTGTCTGATGAGGCAAATGTGTGGTGAGTTCTGAGGTGACAGGAGAACTTCAGTAGCTGCTGAACAGGACTGTGCTGGGCATGGATTTCAGTCCTGGTGTGTGAGCCTTCCTGGGAGCTCCAGTCTGGCTCCTGTCCTTCACCTGAACATGGACAATAATGTGCAAAGAGGCGTGTTGGGTTTGTGGTGGTGATGGGTGGCTCCTCCTTTTGGTTTCTCCTCCTCCTCGATGGTGAGGGAGCATCAGCAGGTGTGGTGGCAGCGTGGGGGTTGCCTCCTGAGGAGATGTGAACTCTGCAGGGTCCCTTGGTGCTCAGGGATGTCCCCCCAGCCCTGCCAGCAGCAGGCAGTGCCAGGACAGTGCTCTGAGCCCCACACGTCCCAACCTGAGGGCTGCAGTCTGTGCTTTGGGACTGTTGTGCCAGACCTGGCCAGGGGGTGGGGGGTTGTTTGCTCTTTGGAGAGGATGTTTTACCTTATTTACAGCTCATTTGCCTGTTTTTTAAATATTTCTCCAACTGTACAAAATAAAGTTCTGTTTCTTTCCCAGGACACTGCCCGGCTGTGCTTTGTGCAGGGAGAACAAAGCTCTGCTTTGCTTCTTGGCTCCAGAGCCCCCCAAGTGCTGCTGTCCCTGCATTCCCTGAGCCAGCACCCCCTGCCCACTGCTGGGCTCCCACTGCCACATCCACCCCTTGCTGCCCTGACTGGGAGCCTTTCGTGCAGCTGCTCAAGCAGTGTCTGCCTTTGACTTATTTTCAGGCAAATCATTTATTTCCTAAGTTGTTGCCTCACCCCGAGGCCCCAGTGGTAGCTCAGGACTCCCCATGATGCTGAGCCTTGGCTGAACATGCAATTCCTTCCCAAAATGCAGGTGAAGAGGCTGCTGCTGTCCCTCTGTGGGGCACTTTCTGTGGGATGTCTCCTCAGAAGTCTCCTCAGGGCTGGCATTGCCATGAGCACACTCAGCATGGCTGGCTGCCAGCTCCTGAGCTGACCAGCACTTCCCCCTGACATTCTCCAGCAGATTTCATGGCCTGGAAACTGAGCTTCCCCTCTTCATTTATTCTTCCCCC
>VWZD01007401.1:905323-936562 GCA_013396695.1 Sakesphorus luctuosus | reverse complement strand
CCCCCCCCCAAATATATCAGGGTTTTGTAGGATCCAGCTTTGAGCACAGACAATTGGGCTGAGTGTAAATAACTCCCTGCGCATGTGCTTGCCAACTCTGCCCATGTGGTGGGCAAGGAGAGGATGGAAGATACAGAGCTGAGGTGATGTCTTCGGGCAGACACACTCTGGGTGAGGAGCAGATGTGAGGAGCTCCATATGCAGTGTCTGCAAATGGAAAATGTGCTTGGAAAATGCCTGTCAATTGGCTCTGTGCTTGCTCCTGGCTCTGGCCACTGCCCAAGTCCAAGGGGATCTCAGCTGCTGAACATGTTACACCCCTGCAATTGCCTCGAAAATCCAAGGAGAATTTCATTCACCACCCTGTCTCTGCTCATCAGTCTCTTCCAAGATCATCCCAGTGCCAGTTGCTACCTTAGGGATGTTGTTACCAGGTTCCTGCTGTGTTTGGCAAATACTCAGACTGTTCTGCTGCCATAAGCAAATAGTTACTCTGATGGAGGATTTCTGATGACAAATCTGTGTTTTCTCTTTGATTTCTGTGTGTTTCAAGATTATTTCTTCAAGTTCAGCAAAGGAAGTTAAAGACCATGGTAAAGAATTCTCCTTCCTTGTAATTACTGAGTATCAGAGTGGCTGTCATTCCACCAAGAGCTCCCAGAAGAATGATACTGTCTTTAACAGGAATTCCATCAAAGAAATTTGTCCTTCTTGCAGATTCCCCCCACCCTGGGGTGGAATTTTCCCTCTTGGCTAAAGATCTGTGAGGGTGAGGACAACACCAGTTGCTGATTGAGCTGTGACACAGGAGGGTCCTTAAGGATCCTCCCTCGAGATATCCCAGAGAACAAGGTCCTTGGGGCTGTTCACTTACAACAAGGGCAATAAAAGGGACATGCCAGGAAGTCTGGGGACTGAGGTGCCCTGCTGTGGGAGCACAGGGCTCTGTCCCTTCCCCCTGGAGGAAGGGAGGCAGCAGCCAGGCAGAGAACACGTGCAGGACGCTGGGGCAGAGCTGTTGCTCAAGAGGATGCATCTTTTTAAGCTGGTTGTTCAAGAGAGACGGAGCAATAAACAGAGGTTTGGTCTTCCTCCACCTGCTGGGGGTGTCTGTGAACTTTGCATTTCTCTGCCAAACTCTGGGAATTGTAGTGGACTATTAACCAAGCCCTGGAGTGTTCAAAGCAATCTCATAGTGCAGGAGGGAAACACTAAGCCAGCAGCACGTGCTGCACCTTTTGCATGCAGAGAGAAAGGAACTCAAAGGGCTTTGGTGGAAAACCTGTGTGTTGGCAAACCTGCAGCTCTGAGAGGATGAACCTGCTCCCTGTGAACTGCAGAAGTGCCTGAGCAAGTTGGCCCCTGCAAGGTAGGACAGTGATGGTGCCCCGGGCCAAGGGCAGGTGCAATTTGTGGCTGCAGGAGGGTTAGTGTGGGTCACTGGCATTGCTGTGGCACGTGGCAAACACCCTCTGTGCTGCCAGGGCTGCTGCCACAGGATGCCCTGCTTTCCCTGAATCCCTCAGTCCTTGGGCAGCATCTCCAGCTGCCCCATCCCAGCTGGCCCTGGGCTGCAGGGGAAGGAGCAGCAGCTCTGCTCTACCCTGTCCACCTAAATAAACCAGCTCATTGAGCAACTTTTGCACCAAGTCTGCCCCTTGTCCCTGGAGATGAGCCAGTTTGCCCTGGAAACAGGCAGCACCTCTGGCTGACACAGATCTGGTCAAAGAACATCTCACCCAGCGGAGACAGAGCAGCAAAAGAGCTCGAAGACGAAGGGAATGATCAGACAACAAGGACTGACTGAGGCTGGGAGAGCCTGTCGTTGATTGGGTGTTTTGGCAAGAGTCACAGAGGGGGTTTTCTGTCTAGGGCGTTTCCATCCCCTGCCTCGGCTGTTTTGGCTGTAAAACCTTCTCTTGGCATCTGGCATTCGAACACCAAAATGAAGCTGAGAGGAGAGAACCAGGAGAGCTCCGACAGCAGTGAAGGTGCAAAGGGGGTGAGTATGTTGACTCTTTGCGTCCAACCCGAGCCTCCCACAGATGCAGAACAAGTTCTCTGAAATCTGTGGGTACCTGTAGAGGAAGAATACCCTGATCTTTTGGGCTGGTTTACCCAGAGACACAAACATTGAGCCCAGTTTGGATCTGTCTGCAGCGTTGCAGCGAGTCTTGTGGTTTTCTCTCTGTCTGCAGCTGTAACTTCTGGGTGACTTTCCCCTTCTGTGTGACTTTCCCCTTCTGGGTGTGAGTTTTCTTTCCTATTGTCTCATCACTTTTAGGCTGCAGATGCTGCTGGATGGGGCTGCCTTTCCCTGCAGTGTTTGTGGAGTCTTGCACAACTCCCTGCTCTTGTGTGCCAGAGGTTTTCCTGAAAGTGCTGAATGTGAATAATTAGCACCAGTGGCTCTTTTGAGCTTTTGGGATTTGGTTAATGAGAGCAAGGCAGATGCTTTTCATCACCAGGGTGAGAATGTCAGCAGTCTGCTCCTAGAAAAGAGAGCTGGAAGCCTCAGCTTCCTCCTGATCCTTGAATTTTGATCTCCTGTGATGCCTTAAACTCTGCAGATCCCTGGAGATGAACTGCTGGGGATTCTGAGGAATTGAAAGAAGCACCAGCAGCTATTTGGACAAACGTTCAGTCAGGGAAGTGGCAGAACCTTCATGTGGGACCTGAGCTGAGTGCTGAGACATGAAACGTTGCAGACATTGAGGCCACTGATGGTGACAGAAAATGAGACGGGTCTGAATGGAAAACGACTTTATTGGTGTAGGAGCAATGAGGTGCATTAGTGAGCTATAAAAACTAACCAAACAAAGCCCCAGCAAGGCAGCTCTGCCAGCACAGCCCAGGGCTGAACAGCAGCTAAATCGTTGCAAAAATCAAGTAGTTTGTAACCCTGAGGACTGCGGACCCACAAACACGGGGTTTGCTCCTGCTCCAGGGGGCAACTTCACCCTCCTGTTTAACTGCAAAGTGCAGCCCTTGTGCCCCACAACCAAACCCTCACTGAGCTGCCTGGGGAAGTTCTAATTGGCCTCAGTGGCAATCAATTAGATCCACAAAAAGCTTGGTCCCAAAATGTGGGAAGCAGAAAAAATGAACAGGAAAGGGATTTTGCCACTTGATGTCAAATCAGTTCTTTTTAAAGCTTTCCTGGGCCAATATCCTGTGTCGTTTCACTATCCAATTTGCATGTTGGGAAAAGAATAATTGCATACAACCTTTTTCCCCGTGGGGTGGTATTTTAAGAATGATAACTTTAGAGCAATTTAATCGTCCAAATGATTCATCAATACCAGCAAAGCACAGAGTGAATTACTGTAATGACTATATGCAAATCAAGCAGAACAAAATGAGCTGTAATGAAAACAACCCACTGGGCATGTCTATGCAGTAAAATGAAGGGAAAAACACAGAAAGCAAGAGTTAGGGAGTGTACTTATTTCTGCTGAATGTCATTAATGTCCATGAGCCAGACCTGCTTCTAAGGTGGTGTTTGTGTGTTTTCTTTCCCCTCTCCAGAAAATGACCCTTCCCCTTGCCCTAGTGGCGCTGATTTCTGCCTTTGGATCCTCCTTCCAGTACGGCTACAACGTGTCTGTGATCAACTCTCCGGCCCCGGTAGGGTGGGCTGTGGGGTGGCCCCTGGCTTAGGGTGGGTTTGCAAACACTCAAACACTCAGGGGTGGGTTTACAAACACTCAGGGGTGGGTTTATAAACACTCAAACACCCAGGGGTGGGTTTACAAGCAGAACAAGTTTAACAGTTGGTTATGGGTGTTTGTGGGCAGGGGCTTGTACTGTCTTTGTGCCCAGAAGAGAAGAGCTTTGAGAAATGCCTCCCCTCTGGAAACATCCTCCAAGTCAAGACAATCTGTAGCAGCAGTTAAATAGTCCAGGCTTCTCCATCCCTCTCTTGCATTCATTTTCCCACTCCCCCATTCTGGTTTTTTATCAAGACATTTGTTTAGAGCTTTATGGCACTTGTTGTTGATGAGCTTTTGCAGCATGAAAACTGCACTTACTGCACTAAACCTGCTTTGTGTTTCATTCCAGTACATGCAAGACTTCTACAACCAGACCTACTTGGACAGAACTGGAGTGCCTATGAACAGTGGCTTCCAGACACTGCTCTGGTCTCTGACTGTGTCCATGTTCCCTCTGGGTGGCTTTTTTGGGTCCCTGATGGTGTGGCCTCTGGTCAACAACTGTGGCAGGTGTGTGCCAGCCGTGCCCAAGGTCCCTGCCCACCTGGTTGGTTTGGGTTGTCCCACGGGGCACTGCCCAGCCCAGCAGGAGGAGGAATTTCCCCCACACACCTTGACAGTAAAGCAGATGGGATGAGGATTAGTTGCTGGGCTCAGCAACATGTGTTGTCTCCAGAGGGTGAAGGAATTTATGTGGTTTCAGGGTGGCCAAGGCCAGGCTGTGACAGGCTGGGCACTGAGCCAGGCAGAGAGCAGGGATGAGAGTGCTGGGCTGGGATCTGAGATCAGCCCCAGCTCCTGCTGCTCAGGCTCCCTGGGAAACTTCAGCTCTTCCTGGAAAACTTCATTCCCTGCCGGAAAAATGGGACAATTGGCATTTTCTCTTTGATGGGTCTTTGGGGTGAGGACTCCTTTGGGGTTTGGACAGTCCTCCCCAGAGGGATCTTCCTGCAGCTGGACCTTAGGAAACCCAAACTCAGTGTCTCCTTTCCTGTCATTTTGCAGAAAGGGCACTTTGCTGATAAATAACCTCTTCTCCATCGCTGCTGCAATCCTTATGGGAACCTCAGAGATAGCAAAAACCTTTGAAGTAATCATCCTTTCCCGTGTTATCATGGGAGTATATGCTGGTAAGTGGGTGGTGAAGGGAGAGCAGTAAATATTTCCTTGGCTGTGTGAAGGGGTTTTATTCTCTCAGCAGATGCTCTCACAGTTACCACACTTCAGCATCTGCATAACGAGGCTGTGCTTTAGCACTGGTCAGCTGCGAGTTGCAGAGGTACTAAAGATGACCCAGAGATAAAGACCCTGGGGCTGGAATTTAGGGTGAGAGAGGAGCTGTGTGCCTGCAGATGGACCTGTCCTCTGCAATAAACCTGCTGGGCACTGCAGCTCCCAGGACAGCAAACCTGCTGCCCTGAATCTGTTTGCCCAGATGACTCAAAGCAGGTAGTCTATTTTTTTTCCTTTTTAACATAATCAGAATAATCCATCAAAGTCGTTGGAGTCAATGCCAGATCCAATAATCCAGTCCTGGAACTGACTCTTCTTCCTGCAGGAGAAAAGACTTGTTAGAAGGGAGAGCAAAGGGCTCAGAGACAGTGGATTTACTGCAGAGATAGTGAGAAGGAGATAAATGCCCTGCTGGTGTTAAGTGGCTTTATTGGAGCTGCAGGAACAGGGAACAAACAGAACCCCAGAATTCTGGGTACCCCATGCAGTGCTGGGCAGAGCTGGGTCTGGGAGGGTCCTCAGAGCATTTAGGCTCAATTAATTGGCTTTGAGCTGGCAAGACTCACACACTCCAGGATTTATTAGTGAGTTGGGATACCCTGTAAAGGGAAAGTTCCTGCCTAGCTCACCGGTAATTGCTGCATGTTACAGATCAAGTTGCTTTCCTAGGGCAGTTTCTTGTTTATCTGCCCCTCCCAAACCTGGCAGCTGCTCTGAGCTTGGAGCCTGGAATAAATGCTGAGGGCCCTGTTAAGTGTGATTCCTCTTCCCAGTTACTTATAACTGACAAGAGAATCTGGACTGGTCGCCCTGGCTCGTCCTTTGCAGCCTGACCTTGCAGGAACTGTGGATGTTGGTCCTGGGTAGGGAAGCTGCTGAGTCCAGCCAGGCTGCCTGGGAATCTGGGAGGAGCCAAATGTCACCCTCCAGGAGGAGCCAAGTGTCCCCCTGCTGCACTGGTGGCACTTGTTTCCATGCCTTTTAGCTGCCACAGATCAGCCTGATGACCTTTGTAACCCCACGCCCCCAAAGCCTGGGAACTCTAGAAATGTCAGATAAGAGTCTCATGAGGTCATTTGACTCCAGAAGTTTGGGAGTTGCATGCCAGGATGTGTGGCATGAGCAGGGAGCTGGCAGCTCGCTGGGGTCACTGCGGGTAGCCATCTAATGTTCCTCAAAATAACCCCTGGCCTTATTGGATTAGAAATCCTGTTCCAGCGTTCCACCTGCAAGACAGAGCAGAGAAGTTTCCAAAACCAGCATGAAGTCGTTTCCTTCCACCCTCACATCAGCTTTTTTGGACACTGATTTCTTATCTTGTTTTAAGGGAAGTGAAAATTCCTCCCTTGCACAATGTTCCTTTGTGTGCCTCGTGCTGAGGTGTCTGGCAGACCCTGCTGGGCAAAGCTTTTTAGGGAGATGAACACCAAGAGCCCCAGATCATGTGCTGGCTCTGCAGGTGGGAGAGGCTGCTGCTCACCCCCTGACTCCTCAAATGCTTTGCTGCTGAGCTGTTAACAATGTGGACACTCCAAGCACCAGCAGGTTGCACTCCAAGGCCAGAGCTGAGGGCACTGATGCAGGGGTGGATTCTGTACCTCTCCATGTACTGAGAGACCTGATGGGTTTTGTCCCATCTTCCATTAGAGTGAGGAGAACAAACACAACCTACTCACTGGCCAGAAGGTGACATTACATTTTCAGCTGATGCAGAAAGATTTGAGCGTGAAGTTTCTCCATGTCCTGTGGTTCCTCATGGGTCTCTTTTGTCCCCCATGGGGAAACAGCATCTTGCTGAAGGTTGGGAGTGTGCTGACCCCAGGCAGCTGCAGTCTAACACTGTTCTCCAACTGCTAGGTCTGGCCTCCAACGTGGTTCCCATGTTCCTTGGAGAAATGTCCCCCAAAAATCTGAGAGGTGCTATTGGGATAGTCCCACAGCTCTTCATCACCCTTGGGATCCTTGTAGCTCAGATCCTTGGTCTCAACAGCATCCTTGGGAATGCAGAAGGTAAAGCTCTGGCTGGGGACTTTCCTGGGGGCTCCACAGGGGGAAGGTTTCTCACAGTTGTCTCCCTTGCTGCAGGCTGGCCTGTACTGCTGGGGCTCACAGGGATCCCATCCCTAATTCAGCTCCTGACATTGCCCTTTTTCCCTGAGAGTCCCAGATTCCTGCTGATCCAAAAGGGCAATGAGGAGCAGGCACGACAAGGTACCCTGTCACCCTTTCATGGGGGGGGATGTGGAGTGGGATAGATCTCACTGTGGGACATGACTGGCAGCAAAGTGTGAAGTTCTTCACTGAAGTGTTGCTGGAGGAAGGAATTCCTGCCACATTGCTCCTGTCCTTGCATATGTGGCTCCCCAGCTTCCCATGATGGAAGCACCTCTGCCTAGGGTTGCTCTGTCTCAATTTGGAGCAGCAAAGCTCACTGTAAGACTCACCTTCCTCTCCCAACCAGCCCTGCAGAGGCTCAGAGGTTGGGATGATGTGGATGACGAGATAGAAGAAATGTTCCAAGAGGACCAGTCTGAAAAGGAGGAAGGGCAGTTCTCTGTGCTCAGCCTGTGCACCTTCAGAGGCCTGAGGTGGCAGCTCATCTCCATCATCGTCATGATGATGGGCCAGCAGCTCTCCGGGGTTAATGCGGTGAGTGGAGGGGCAGTGGGGGAGAAGGAAAGGGTTGGGACTTCAGAGGGGTTGATGTGGGGCAGTGGTGGCACAGGAGATAAACCCTGGGACAGGAGTAGCCCTTCATCCAGGACACAGGTCCATGTTGGGATGGGTCGACCTTGGTCAGTACCAAACCCAGTACAGACACCTCCAGGGTCGGGGTCACACACAGGTACAGGGTCAAGCTGTCCTGTTGAGGATAATTTGGATGTTTTTAGAGTAAGGTGCTTGTGCCTGGATCCAAACAACATCTCCAGAAATTAAATAACCCAGTCCTCAGGCTTCTGTGTACCACTGCCAGGATGGAAAGCAGCCAAAGTGGGATTCCCACATTCTGCCTCTGGCCAGACCCAAACACCGCTGTGGTTTTGCTGCAGGTGTTTTACTATGCAGACAGGATCTTCGACGCAGCAGGTGTGGCCAGCAGCAGCATCCAGTATGTCACTGTGTCCATCGGGGCCATCAACGTCGTCATGACTCTGCTCGCTGTAAGTTCCTCTTGGGGCTCTCTAACATGTGCACTCTCCCCTGTCTGTCTCTGTTTAATTTATGTTCATAAAATCACAGAACCACAGAATGATTTGGGTTGGAATGGACACTAAATATCCTCTTGTTCCAATCCCCTGCCATGGGCAGGGACACTTCCCACTGGGATGTTATTTACACATAGTTGAGATGCTTTGCATGACACGTGCCTGTGGTGTCCCCTGGCTGGAGGCATCTGGAGGAGCTGCTGAGCCCCAGGTGTCTGGTCTCTCACCCTCTCCTGTCTCTTCCAGGTTTTCATTGTGGAATCCCTGGGGAGGAGGATCCTCCTCCTCACTGGCTTTGTGCTGTGCTGTGCTTCCTGTGCCCTGTTAACTCTGGCCCTCAACCTCCAGGTGTGTAGGGGTGGCTCAGGTGATCCCACTCTTCCAGGGAGCAGGCCAGGGGGATATTCTGAAGGTGCTTCTGTACCCTGGGGAAGAGGGGACAGTAGGAAAGGTCTCTTGTACTTGTGTATCTACCTGAAGTAAAGGCAGGAAAAGCTGTGATGCTGCTTGTCCAAACACTCCTCCCAGTCTGTCACGTTCCTGATACCTGTTACATCCATTTGTTGGCTGTGATTTTGTGGCTGATTATGGACATTGGAGGGTGCCACTGGCTGTGGAATGCCTTCAAATCTTACACAAATAGTGTCTTGAGTGTGTTGGTGATGTTCAGAGAGGAGCCACATCTAACCTGTGATTCAATGCCTCACAGCCCACCGTGTCCTGGATGTCCTACCTCAGCATAGGGTGTGTCATTGTTTACATCATTGGACATGCCCTGGGACCCAGTGAGTATGCACAGCCTGTCCAGGCTGCTCCACAAGCTTTGGAAAGCCCAGTGTTGTGTTCAGTTTCAACCCCAAACCTTTGTGGTGCTCATCCATGGACACCGCACTTCATCTCTGCGTGGCCACACACCATGGAGTCATTTCATTGCCCTGGGTTTGGTTTTGTGGTTTTGTTTTTTATTTTAATTTAATCCTTATTTGAGTTATTGGGCACTTCCAGACACTATTAGTAAGAATCTATTGCCTGCCACTGAAGTGAACAGTGCAATTAGGAGTTCAGAGTGGCGAATGGCCTTTGGGCCTCCCAAACATGCAGCTGCCTTGCAGGTCCCATTCCCGCTGTGATGATCACGGAGATGTTCCTGCAGTCCTCCCGCCCTGCAGCCTTCATGGTGGGGGGCTCTGTGCACTGGCTCAGCAACTTCACCGTGGGGCTGGTGTTCCTCTACATGGAGGTGAGACACAAGCACACAGCAGGGCAAAACTTCAGCTTAAAAGTCGTCTCTTCACCCCTCTGTGTTCCTACAGAGAGGCTGTAAATGCCCCTGTTGACTCCCAGTACCTGTATGCAGGATTGTATGCTAAGGGCAAGAAACAGCATTTTCTTATCACACCAGTCAGTTGCACAGGCTTTAAAAGAAAGGTGGGTTTGAGCCATGGATTTGCCATTCCTGACTGGGAGGTCCGTGCCTGGTACCTTGCCAAGTGAATGTCTCATCCTGACCTCAGGAGTTTGGAAAAGATGTCAAATTCCCTGTGTTCCCCTGGTGTGTGTCCCAGGGAGCCTGTTTCAGCTTTGATCTCTGGGTGCCCCATTCAAAATGATCCCCAGCAGGGACCAATAAACTGCAGCAGGTGCTGACTTTGGCCTGTGCAGAGGGAGCTGGCGAGTTTACTTTGATTCACCCTCCTTTTCCAGTAAATCCTTGGTGGTTTCCAGTAAACTCGTGGGGGTGGTATGAGAAGAGAGAATCTAGAACCACCCCAACTTCTGGTTGTTTGACTTGAAATGTGGGCACACCACTGTGGCTGCATTTTCTGTAGCCAGTGCAGGGTTCAGAATGTCCAAACCTGGAATGTTTCCCTGATCCCTGCTCTCTCCTGTCCTTGTCCTAGGCTGGGCTGGGGCCCTACAGCTTCCTCATCTTCTGTGCCATCTGCCTGGCCACTGTGGTTTACATCTTCTTTATCGTTCCTGAGACTAAGAACAAAACCTTCATGGAAATCAACAGGATCATGGCCAAGAGGAACAAAGTGGAGATTCAGGAAAACAAAGAGGAGCTGAAGGATTTCTGCACTGTCCTAGGTGGGCAGGCAGAGAGGAAAGGGATGACCAGCAGCAAACTGTGACCCAGCCCATTGTCTGACCTGGCAGGGACATTCCTCAGGATCTGTTCAGTGGGAAAACAAAACACATTGAGTCATCATTTGATACTGATCTGAGAATCACAGGATTGTTAAGGTTGGAAGAGACCTTTGAGTGCAGCCACAAACCCAATGCTGCCAATCTATGACTTGGACAATGTCCTCAGCCTGCTCAGTTCCTGTGAGCAAGTAACAGATGTCAGGAGGTGGTGAATGTCCCTGATGTCCTGACAAGTCTCAGGTGACACGAGCCAGCCCTTGGGCTGTGCTTGGGCCATGGTGTGCAGGGAGTGCACCACATTCCTCTGAGCAACTGTCACTCCTGGATGGAGGGTCCAGCACAGGGAAATTCAACTGAATTTGTTATATGAGGGTGCTGCCCTCTCTTTGGAAAAAACAGAATTGTTGAACAGCCTGGCATGGATTTTGTGTTGTTGATGGAGAGTCCTTCACATGATTTACTTTAAACTTAGAAAATGAGTTTTATACCTGCCCTCAAATTTGTGATATATGTGTTGAGAAAGAAGCTCTTTTCCTGTTCTGTCTGTACATCCATTACAGAAAAGAAGGCAAAGCCTGTCCCTGGCCAAGGCACAAGGTTTGCATATGAGCTGCTTTACTTCCCCTTTCTGTCTGATGTGTCTGCAGAATGGTGAGTTGATGGTGATAAACAGAAGGAAAGATGTGCAGGAGGAGGGTGAGAAACTGAGACAGGGTGAGGGATGGCAGAGAAATTTTATTGGAGAAAGTGGCTCCCTTGACCAAGGAGAGAAGCTCTTTGGCATGAAGGAAGATCCATGTATGGGGATCTATAACTGCTATGAGGGATGTGACAACCCAAAGTGTTGAACTGTGCCAAGTTCTGCTGCTTTTTACCTCTCTCCCACCGATGGAGGCTTTGCTGTCTTGGAAAAACCCCTTGGAGCACCAGCAGGTGCACAGTGAGCCTCTACAAAGCAGGAGGAGGAACAAGCACACGCTCTCAGTTTTCCTGTTTCCCCAGCAAGCAGCTCAGATTCTCCTGATGCCTTAAATAAACCCCAGAGGTTGTGCTCACTGGCAGCTGGTGTCAGCCCCCAGGACCACCCCCCCGAGGAGGCTCAGGGGGGTCTCTCCCCAGGCTATGACATCCCCCTTCAGCTGCTCTGCTTTGCACAGGGCGAGCGCCCGAACGTCTGCAGGGCTGAGCACGTGGCTCCACAGGTTCACCTGGGCCATCCACCCTGCAAAGCCATTGGAGAAGGTCCCAAGGAGAGTGTCCCTGTCCTTCCCAAGGACAAGCACCCCTCCAGCCTGGCTCACATAGCCCTTCTGGATGCTCATTGCTTTGCTGGCTGCCCCATTGAGCCATAGATGGGCCATTCCTGACTGGGAGGCCCAGGCCATGCAGTAGTGCAGCCAGTCCTGTGCCTCGGGGTGCAGGGGGAAGCTGATGGAATGGCCTCCCACCCACAGCCCCACCTCTGTGCCCACAGTCACCAGCAGCTCATTGTCCCTCTCCCGTGTGGAGTAGGACAGGATGGTCTGGCTCCCACTGTGCTGGGCTTTTGCCCAGAAACACAAGGTGAAGGCTTGGAGAGACATGTCCTGGAGGGGATGGACATCCACAAAGCTCTCAATGTTTTCCAAGGGGAAGTAGAGAGCTGGAAAAGTGCTGGATTTAATACCTGAAAGACCCAAAAGCCAGTGGTTACATTTCCTGCTGTGCCTGTAAATAAGCCCAAATCCCAAAGAACTGCACCCATAGGAACTGCTCTGAGCTGTCCTGAGCCACAGTTGCTGGTGTGTGTTGTGCCAACAGGGAAAGGGCTTGAAATGATGAAAAGCTGAGTTCTCCCTCCCAGCTGTTTGGGAAAATTCCTTTATTTCCCTCCTTCTTTCTCTTTTCTCATGTTGCATAAAATAGAGGTGATGATTATTTGTCCTGAGGGAACTGGGAGCTAAAATTTTTCAGTGTTTGTAAAAATGTGCTTACGTGTTGCAGAGGAAAGCTGCAGCTGCTGTGAGAGTATCTGGATTAGGGCTGGCCACAACAGTGCTTTAACTGAAGAATTTCCATCAGCAGGCCTTGATATGGCACAAAATTCTACCTGCACTTAGCAGTCCCAAACCTGTCACTGATTTAGGCCATCAAGGTCAGCAGGGCATGGGCTCTTCACTCTCCCCAGGTAGGTTGGACTCAACAGCTGTGTGTTTCTTACCTGTGTGGCTCATTCCATTCAGCAACTCTGTCTTCATGTCTTGGAGCTGCATCTGGATTTGATCCAGTCTGAGGGTGAATTCCTCTGGATGACATTGTGCTAGAGCAATCAGACAGCTGAACTTACAGAAGGCCAGGACCTACACACAGAGCAGTTTTTCTAGTTTGGGGAAGAGCTTTGATTTAAAAACGCAGCATTTCTCCTCTGTGTGGTGCCTGGCTGACCCCACAGCCCACCCACCTGGATGCAGACACACCTGAGCTGAGGATCCTTGTGGTGCCATGTGGAACCAGTTACCTTGGAGAGCTGTGTGACAGCCAAAACTGGCAGAACACAGGGCTGGCACACACCCTGCAGCCACCACTGCACCTTCAGAAGCCAAGTGTGTTGGCAGTGAGAGAAGAGGCACACGGGACACCTCCACCGCTGCCCCTGGGAAAGGTGATCTCCAGCACATCTAAACTCCAGCTTAACACCTCCCATGAAGGTTTCCTGCCCCTCCCCAGGTAAGCCCAAGTCCTGCTGCTGACCCCTTACCCTGGGGGGCTCTGGCTGTGAAGGAGGACTCCACCACCCTGCCGTGGAGGGGCTGGGCATGCCGGTAGTCGTTTCGCAGGGTCCTGTTCTGCCAGTCCAGCAGGGTGTTCTCCAGGAGGCTGATCTGGCAGCAACACAGGCATCTTAGAGGGCAGTGGGAACAGCAGCTTTGCCTGAGAGTGCAGGGCACATCCTGCAGCTCAGGGTTAATCCCAGCAACTGGTTACACAGGAATCCTCAGGGTCTCTTGCTGGGTATTAGCAAGGGAAAGGAACCGAACAGGATGGGCTCTTATCAGCTAATTCAGGATAAGATATTTTGCCTGAGGGAGGTTTGGGACACCTGATGGTGTGCATGCATGGAGATTTTGCTGCTATTCTGTAGCTTTCTCTCAAGTGCCTTCCAGCCTTCCCCCTACCAGAAGGAGTATTTCTTTTTCAAAGAGAACCCACTGTGATCCTCCACTGCTGTAGTCTCAATTTTATCTTGCTCTTTTCCTACAAGAAAATGTTTCTGACGCTTCTTTATTATTTATTACCTTAAAAGCATTACTTGCAGTGCAAGTCTAGACAAGGAAAACCCCTGACATATCTTATAAAAATGTGCTGATTATTCTGGAATTATTTTATTGTTTTGAGTGGCTCTTTCATGTTTTTTGGTGGGGGGTTGCCTTGTTGATTCCTCTGGTCTTTTCCCTTCTGTAGTGCTTCAGCGTGGCTGAGCTTAACAAAGCAAAGAGCTTTGTTATCAGTGACCAGACCTCAGGTAACCTGCTGCTCTACACAACCTGACCTTGCTGTGATGTACCCTCACAGTGTCATCACAGCCCCCTGTAATTCCAGTTGCTCAGGAATACATCCCAAAAGCTCTGTGTGTGAGACATGCCCTGTTAGCTCCTCTGTGAAGCTGGTCCCAAAATCACTGCAGGACTGAAGGAGAAACTGGTGTGGAAAGGTGAAGCATGAAGGAAAGAGAAGCTGGTAAGAGCTACCACTCACCTGTGTGTGTGACAGGACAATGGGAGAGTGAAAGACTGTCCAGATGACACTCTCAGAGCAGGGAGGGGTTGTCAGGGAGCCCTGGTACCTGTAGAAGTGTGAGAGGTTTTCTGGCAGCATGGCTTGGACATCCAGAGAGCTGAGCGTTGTTGATTGACCTCAAAGGGAGCAGAGAGGCAACATTAGCAATGAATGGGGAGTGAGGAGAGAGGTGGGAGTGCTGGTAGGGCTTTGCCCACAGCACTGGTTCATTAGAGCTTTGGTAGAACTGGAGGAAGGTGGAGGGAAATGAACAGCCCTTTCAGTGGGTCTGTGGTTTGTCTTTTGGAGATATCTGGGTCCTGGGGTGGTGGCACCTGCACCTCAGTGCCCAGCCAGTGCCTGTTGGCCCTCCCAGGAAGCATTAGTGGGGTATAGAGTGCAGGGAGCTGTTCTTTGGTGCTGCAGACCTACCAGGAGTCTGTTTATTGCTGCCTTAAGCACCTTCCCCACCACCCTGTTGCTGCTGGAGCCTTGTGGGCAGGGATGGCGTGGAGATGGGCATGGCTGAGGATGCTCAGCCATGGAACTGCCAGCAAAGCTGCCAGCAGGAAAATGTCTGTCCCCAGATCCACAACCTCCACACAGGCTTTGAGAATATCAGGGATGGAGAAAGGCATTCCCAGGTCTTACCTGCAAAACTGATTCTTGCCAGTTTGGAAATGAATTCACTGTAGTAGGTGTTCTCAAAGTGCCCATCCTAAACACAGCACAGAAAGTTGATCAAGAGCTTTGTGACCTGCACAGCAGGGAAGCCCCAGCTGTCACACCTGACATCCCCCATCTGCACTGCCTATGGGGCAAGCTTTCCTGGGGCTCCCAAGCTGTGTTGGCAGGTGTTGTGTGAACCCCAGGTGGCCCCCAGGGAAAAACAGTCCTGCTGCGGCACAGCTCCCTAAACTGGGGGCAGGCACCATCTCTTAGGAGAGGTGTACAAACCTGGCTCAGCCTGCTTGAGTCTGGACTGAGCTTTTAGCACAGACAGTGATCCCTGGGCATCAAACCTACCTCATATAGGAAGGCCAGCACAGCCAGCCCATTGGGTTTGTCTTTGGCTTCTTCAAAGCTCAGGTAGTCAGCAGAGTTGTAATGGACAATGTGCAGCTGTCAGGAGATGAGACAGGGTCATTCAGCAACAAGTGATGAATGGCTTCCTGGGTGCTTTAGAGGCTCAAGACAGACTGAAGGGAGAGTCACCTTCCCAATTCCTGCTGCTTGTGCCTTACAGCATGGTCAAAGGGACCTTTAGTTTAATAGCTTTGTGATGAATGTGGGGGAGCAACACCAGGTTTGAAGGACATCGGTGCTCTTGCAATGGCTTTTCTTGGAGTCTTCCTGTGCCAGCACCATCAGGCTCAGCCCTCGCACTGCACCAACCACCTGCATTTCTGGGAGCCCTGTTTTCTCCCCTTGCCTCTGCACTGCCCCCTGCAGGCTCTGGAGGCTGCACCATCCAATTTCCCAGCTGGAAGAGGGCAGTGCCCCTTCCCTCCAGCCCACTCTGCTCACGCACCTCTGCGAAGTATCTCATCCCATCTATGGTGTGCTCTGAGCCACTGGTCTCCAGGTCTAGGCCACCCCAGTGCAGGTGCATCTGGACAGCTGTGTAGAGGCCTGGGAGCCCTCTGGAGATGTTCATGGTGGGTGGCAAATCGATCTGAACTGAAACAAATCCCAGGATTGGAGACTGCAACGGGTGCAGCCAGCCCAGTTCTCTCACTCTGTGGGAGTGTGTCTGCACAGACTCTGCACTGCTGCAAGCAGGCTTTGTCAGGGGGGGTTTAGCCTGGTAATAGCACAGCTACAGAGTGAATGTATCTGGTTTCTTAGGTGACACGTTCGGGCTTTGGCTCCTGAGAGCCTGTAAGGAGAGTCCTGTTGATAAATCCATCTCCTGTCCCTTTCAGATCTGCTGAGTGTTTTCCCTGAGAGATTCTGCTGCCCTGGCCCATCTCACTGAAGCCAGTAGAAAAGCCCAGCCTGACTCACAGGAGCTGTGAATAGGGGCAGTCGTTTGTCTCTGTGCTTTAGGAAACTGCCCTGCATCAGAAAATCATTGTTGGGAAGTTAACAAAAGAAGAGGCAAAATAGTCAGAAAAGCTAAACCTGCAAGAATTAATGTCTAGGCAGGCAGGGCAGCAGTGCTGACATGAGAGCTTCGAGCTGAGTGCTGAGTCTGGGTGGGCCACAAACAGGAGTTATGGTTTTCAGAACACAATCTTCCTCTGAAGGCAGTTTGTCTCTCATCACTTCATTCCCTTGCTCTCACACCGTATTTCTCTCTCTCTGTTACAGAGAGGAACATGCAGGATTAAAGAGCTAAGAGTTTTATGTTCCAAACACCTTCTCAAAAACACTCATTCCCTCCCCACTGCAGCCATTAGAAAATCCTCTCATTGCTCATCTGTAGTCCTTCAGCATTACCCCCACAGTGCCAGGTGATGAATTATTTAGACAGTGAATTACAGATTGCAGCAGGGGAATCTGGGATCTCCTAAATTACCAGCCCTGCCCTGAAACTGTGTGGCCAAAGGCCAGGCTTTTAACCTGTGCTGTGCTTCATTTTCCCTTCCTGAGACCCAAGATGTCAATCCTCTGGCTGTGAGGGGGGGATCCTCCTCTGTGCTGTACTTTCTGTGACCTACATCTAACCTAGCCTGGGTTTCCACTCCTGTCATTTCTTACTAATGCACAGGGCCAGGAGATGCATTTCTTGAATGCAGAGAGGAGCCACAGTATGCCCCAAATACCACACATTCCTGTAGTCCTGTTGTCTTGGAGCACATTAAAAGAAAAGGTCAATCTAGAATGTTCTGGCTGCCTTTTCAGGTCTAACAGAGAAAATACCTCGCAGAAACCTGCCTGCCTTTTATTCATCTGGTTTCTGGGGAGCTTTCCTAAGGGATTGGGGAAAACAGCAAAACTAGGAGAGGGGAATGAAGTGAGATGGCAAAGGAAGGTGAGTTCAAAAAACAAAAAAAAAGGGCATTGTCTGTGAACAGCATTTCCATGGCTCAAACAAATAGTGAATTCCTGCCCTGCCATGGGCCTGACAGCCCCCCAGTCTTACCAGAGTGACCATTGTTGGTCATCTTGAAATCCCCCTGCAAAGGCCCATCGTAGCCATTCAGCTCCAGCTGCAGCAGCAGGGGGTTGTACCTCACTTTTTTCCTCTGGATGTCAATTGGAGATTGGTGCTTGCCAGCACAGTCTGGAAAGTGCTTCCCCCAGTGCTCTTCATCCAGCTCTCCTTCTGTGTGGAGGGAAGCAAGGGAGGTTAGAGGGATGTGGTGAGAAGTGCTGTTAGTCAGGAGCACAGAACTCCCCTCATCTGCCAGCAGGAAATGTCAGTCTAATTATTATAACACCAAGAGCTGCAGCCATAAAAGGTTGCTTTGCCTTCCCTAGAGTGAAAATACACATTATTCTGTCTGCAGGACAACTGTGCTGCAAAGTAAGAAACCTGCATTGCAGCAACAGCTTAATGATGGCTGGAGATTGAATTTCCACAAAGAGAGGAGCAGTGTTTACATGGAAATGGGGATTTAAATGGGTCTCAACTGCCAGGGGTGTGCAATTCGATTCTTAACCAGTGTGAGTGAATAGGACCAGGGCAAGAGGCAGGAAGACTCTACTTAGGATCAGGAACTGGCAGCAATTTGCTATTTTTAACTAGGGAAAGAGCAATTGCCTTATTGCAACTTTTCAACTTCGGCTTAGCTTGATCCCCAGCTCACTGAAGATCATAAAAGGATTAACATTTCCTTCAGTGAGCCCTGCAATCAACTCCCTGAAACGAATGCAATTCAGAGAAAACTTAACAAAAAAGATAAATACCCAAATAAGGACTTCTTAGTGCTCTGTACTGCCTGGATTGTGACAGTAAAATAAGAAGTAGGCAGTATTTAAAGCTTTTCCTTCCAGGATCATCCAAAGGGCAGCTTTTCTTCCAACACAACCAAAGATCTCCCCCATTGTTTGAACCTTGTTGTGCTGCCAACCCTGACAATGTGTCCTAAGCACACAAAGGAGTAAAAAGGGGTGACATTGAAGAGAATCACTTTCAAGACACAGCGGCATCAATAAGGTGGAATAAATGAGCTGCTCTGGGATCTGTCACTAAGGGAGAGCCAAGCCGGGGGTCGTTTCTGCAGCACAAAAGGGACGGAGCGTCCTCAGCAGCAGCAATGCCCAAAGAGCTCATTACCTTTGTATGTCCAGTGTGGGAGGTGAGAGCAGCTCAGGGGCACCAGGAGCAGGAGGGCAGCTCCGAGCCACATGAGTGCAGCTGAACCTGCGGGGAGAGCACACGGGGGGAGGGAGGGAAGGCTTTAGAAACTGTCTGGGGTTGAGCTGGCAAAATGCCCAATACAAAGTCAGATTTTCTCCCTCTGGCTGAGAAAAGGGAGAAGGAGGAAAACTAGAAACTCATTTAAACTTAAACTAACTATATATATTTATAGAGAAAAGAGAAACTACAATCTAACACACACACAAGTTAGATATAACAACAATTTTCTACTCACCGAAAACCAGATTCCACCACTCTAGATCTATAAGCACCTCAAAAGACACCCAGCAAGAAACAGAAAGTATAACAAGAAAATGTTTTTACTTCCCTGAACTCACACAAAATGCAAGTAGCAGCAGCAGCAGCAGGGCCCACTGCAGCAAGAACAGCAGCTGCATGTCCTGCCTGTCCCTCAGCGAGGATGGAACTGAGTGAACACTTCCCACTCCTGTGTTCATATCTCAGGTTTGCATCAGCTGGTATGAAATATTTCTTTGGTTGCTTAGTCAGGTGATACTTGTCTCTCCTAATCTATGTAGATTCTCTGAGCCTGCTGATTTGAGGCCTGGCTAAAACTCCCACAGATGGTCTTATTGATAGGTGTGACCTCCCCCCCAGCAGAGGGGAAGAGCAGCTCCCTTGCAGCACATGGCAAAGCCCAGAGGTTGCCCTTGTACCACTGCTATGTCATCTCATCAGGCTTGGATCCCCATATGTAGAGCCTCTTAGGGTGGGTCAAAGGATGACCTTTTTGACCTTTCTGATCTTTTTGAGCAGAATCCAGGTTCTAGATCATGTTCTAGAGCACACGGGTTCGAGATCAAATCTGGGCTTGAGGTCACCTCGGGTTCTGGATTATGTTCTAGATCTCTAGGCCTATGTCCACAGCCCTGGGGCATGCTCTTTGCATTCCTCTGTCCCACACCTTTGGTGCACCATCTCACCTTCTTAGACTTCTCCCATCCCAAGTATATTATGGCTTTTCCAGCAGCCTTGTAAAGTGAGTGGCTCTAAAGCACCCATTTAGTACTCCAGGTTTGGCCTCTCTGCCGCCCACCCTGCCCTTGTCCTCACCCATCCCAACCACTCACAGCAAACAATGCCACGGAGATAACATATTTGGCCAGTCAGCTTTCCTGACCCTCTTCCTAAGCTGAACGGGACAGGTTTGCCCCGACGGCCAGAGCTGAGCTGAGTCTCTGTCTGCCCCCGGCTCTGCCCACTCTGCCTGGCCATTCATTCCTGATGAATGGGCTGAAAAGCTTCGTTGCAAGTATCGGTAAAACAGAGCTTTGTAAGCAAAAATAGGCAGCACAGACCTCCAACACTGTCCTGAGACAGCCAAATGTATCCTCGACACACGGAGCGAAGAGCCCAGCGAGGCAGCATTGAAGGGACTGGTTTGTAAAGCACTGAATGCTCACAATCTTATTACAAATCAAAACTGTAGACACTGAGATCCTTCGAAAATTAGACTTTTGAGGGCAGGTTTAGAAGCATTCCACCACCCCTCCAAGCCTTAGAATTCAAAGCGCTTTGCTTTCAACACCTTCCCTCATCACTGCACATCTAGTTTGGAATGGGAGGGATTTGCAACCTTTGAAAAATTCAGAGCTCTCAAAATCCGTTTAGACTGTTGGGAGATACAGGCATGGTACACGACCCCCAAACCCTGAGGGCTTTAAAAAAACATACAGGAATTCAAATGAAAACTAGCAGGGGATAGATGTCTGAATGCTGTTATGGACTTCAGCAGCTGATCTGAACATCTTCACACACTTGATTTCCTTCAAAATGTGTCCCAAGAAAACGATCCAGTAAAAAAGTCACTTGGCAGAAGAGGGAACACACCATGGATACTCTGCCTGCCCTTTTGTATCCTGTTACTAAGCAAATGCCATTCCCTTTGAAAAACCTTCTCTTCCCTCCAGGAATGGCAGACTGCTGAGAGCCCTTCCTGCCCAGCAGTACCCCATAAACCCACGGGGTTAGAACAAAAGGGGAGCAGAAATCTCCCCAGGAATGGAATTGTCACCTGGTGGGGAGAAGAGCTACAGCTGCCCCCCAGGCCAGCAGAGCTTTGCTGTTGGTTTCAGGTGACATTTGGCAAGAAAGCTCAGATTGGTGCAAGCTCAGCACTTCTGTTCACCACGGCCCTGCCACTTGCAATAAGACTTGCAATTATTTTCAGGAATAAGGCAGAGGAATTTTCAGGAGTTAAGGTGATTTTCAGTCAGCTGGCGAGGTAAGTTGGGGGGTGAGGGTCAGACTGAGCTGTGCAGGGGGGGTTATTCAGCTCTGAGACAGCTGGGCAGCCCCTCAGAGCCTTGTCAGGAGCCAGTCAGGTGGGGAGGGAGCATTGCCAGGAGCAGCAGGGACATTTAACCAGCTCTGGCAAACAGAAGGGGAAAAGCAGGCTTGGTGCATCAGGAGGACATGGCACAGCAGTTTTGGTGGCAGTTTGGTGGCAGTCTATATGGCAGTTTGGGCAGGTAAGGCACTGAGGAGCTGCAGCACACTCAGTTTGCTTAGTTGCTGGTCTTTGCACTTGCTAAGAGAGCTCAAATAGAGTGTCTGCCCAGCATGGGGCCAAGCCCTCTAAACTCACCCAAAAAGATGTAGTGACCCTGATGGAGTTCCCCAAAAACCATGGAAAACAAAAAAAAAAACCCATACAGCCATCCAAGCTTCAGGCTGTGGGGAGTCCTGAGCAGTGGCAGCAGCTGCAGCAGGTGTGACCAGGTGCATGACTTGCTCAGCCTGATAGCAGAGTTACCAGATGAAGGAGAAAGGGCTGAGAAGCAGCAGAGGATCAGAGAGGGAGAGGGACTGGTGTGGCCATCCTCTGGCCTCTCTAAGAGGACATCCCCAACTTCCCTGGCAACCTGTGCCAGGGCCTCACCACCCTCACAGGACCAGCCACCAGAAACAACTAAAGATCCAGAGGATCCTCCATTCATCCCCCAGCAAGGAGCAGGTACCAGTGGTGAAGAAATAAGTGAATGGAGGGCAGTCCAGACTTGGGAGGCAAGTGAAATCCTTTTTCACCCACCTTAGACCCCCTGGTGCCCCATCCCTGGAAGAGCTCAAGGCCAGTTGGATGGGGCTCTGAGCAACCTGGTCTAGCAGGGGTTGGAACAAGATGATCTTCAGGGTCCCCTTCCAGCCCAACCCACTCTGTGGGTCTTTTAGACTAGCAATTCAACAGCAAGAGCCACAGGTGAGTTACAGATTGCCTGGGAACTCAGATTTCTAGGACTAGGCTGTGCTGAAGAACAGAAGCAGGCTTTTTATCCAGAATCTTATTCTTTGCAAGTGAATTGTTAATGTTAAAAGGCCTTTCCTAGTCTGCTGGTTTGTGCAGTGCATATTTAATCCTTGAGAACTGCTGTAATATTGAGTTGATTAACCCAATGTGGTTTTTTTCCTGTTTCCTCTGAAGAAGTCATTTATTCTGACAGTTGCACTGAACTGTGTAAGAACTAAACTAAGCAAACATGCCCTGCAATGCACTTCTTAATCCTTGTGTATCCAGTTGGGTAAATAGGCTTTGAAATTAGCTGAGGGAGAAATTCTGGGGGTTTCTACCTCTTTACACTTCAGGATTCCACACAGCAGCACAGGAGGGGGTGAAGAAGAGTCAGGCCCTGGAAGTCACCTCTGCCCTCCTGTCACCTGCCTGAGAGTGGGAATGGGGGGCACCCACTGACAAGCTGCTTCCCTTGCCCTGTGCTTTATGGATCAGCCAGTCCAGTCTGCACAAAGGACTGGAAATAAAGCCCATTTGGGAATCTACCAGTGCCAGGAAACTGGAGATGACAGGGAATTAATTTTTAATGGATCTATTGCAACATTTGTGACATTTCAGGTGACATCAGCAGGAGCTGTGGGTGCTCAGCACATCCAAACCCACATCTCTGTTAGCTCGAGTCACCTTCCCCCAAATCAGTGCCTTGGGATGGGCCCTGAGAAACGTGGCATGGTGGAAGGTGTCCCTGCCCAGGGCAGGGGGTTGGAACTGCATGATCTTTATGTCCCTTCAGACCCAAAACATTCTGTGACCCTGTGAAGACACAGCAATGTGGGGAGAGGATTTACTAAGGGACAAAGTATGGATTTGGTTTGGAGTTAGGACAGAGCAATAATTTTAATTAAGTTTGTCAAATGTATTTGGATATTAAGCTTCCAGCTACAAGCTGAATATTATGGAAGTCATTCCCCTGTATAAAGTATTGCACACATCAACCACTGCTGCTTGGTTCTTGGAGCCTTTTTAGGGAATGTGGAATTAAACCTGGCTGGCCTGAGGCTTGTCTTTAGTCAGCTCTTTTACTACCCCAATATAATTGCTAGAGAGCAGCATGGACACAGTGCTTAGAACTGCAGAGAGCACAGCAGGGCTGTGCTTGAGAGAAACTGGTGGCTTACAGGGGAACACTGGATCTGACAGGACCCATCTCTGCACCAGATTTAGCCAGGGAGAAAATCTAATGTTGTGTATCTCAGCCAGGAATATTCTTGGCATGATTCCTTCCCAAAGGCAGGCTGCTCTCACACAGACCTCAGCCTCCCCCTCCTGCCTCGACTACAGTAGGAAATAAGCCTTTTATCCCACATCATTGGCTTCCATGCACTTCACTTTTATCTCTACAGTTTCCCCTGACTCTTTGCCATCTTTTAAATCCTGCTTCTCCCAGGCTATTCTCTCTGTCCTCACTGGCCTAAAGCTCAGCTCAAGTCTGACATTCTGAGGATTGGTAGCCACATTAAAACCTTGACATGGCATTGAAGTAGCTGGCTCAAAACCTCAGTGCTCCTTTGACCCAGAACTTGAAAGGGTTAACCCCTCTCCCTCTGAATCAGCAGGACTTTCCTCGGGAGTTGCAGTAATAGCTGCATCACTGCCCAGTCCAGCAAACATTTGACCAGGAACAGGCTGTTTGGTGTGAGATGGACAGATTGCCTTCAGTCAGGCTATCCAGGTTTTCCTAAGTGAGTCTAAAACCTCTTCAAACAGAGCTCTCTCTGCTGAGGTCGTGCTGGATGAGTGAAAGAATCCAGAGCCTACACAAGTTTTATGAAAGACCAAAATCAGCCAGTGCAGGCAGGCCCAGACCCATGAGTAAAGCTGGCAGTGGCTGTGCAAATTGAAGCATGAGATCCTTTTATTCAGCAATTCCTGTAATGTTTTTACATCTTCCTTCCAAAACTGGCCCTCATTTCTTTGAAATTTTGCCCATGTTTTTTTTTCCGCCTCCTTTTGCCCCCTGGTTTTCAAGGACATGCAGAGATCACAGAGGTAGAAAAGTGCTGGAATTCATTTCTCCAGCTCACACAATTCCTTTAGACCTCCTTCATCTTATGTGTTTGACTAAATTTAATCATAGAATCACAGAATGGTTTGGGTTGGAAGGGACATAAAGATCATCCAATCCAACCCTCTGCCATGGGCAGGGACACCTTTACCTTCTCCTGCTGTAAATTCAGATACAGTTATTGATTCTACTGAAGCTTTGTGGTAGAAATGGGCTTTGGGGCTGCCAGAGACAGACAGCAGAGATTTACAGCAGTGCTCCTACAAGCAGGATTTGCCCATTTGAAAGCAGAGAGGTTCCCTCTGTGAATTGCTTTTCACGGTCTAACAGATCTCAGCATTATCTACCTGCAGTTCATTGTCAACCTAAATTTTCTTTTACTCAGTTTCAGCCAATTACTCTCAGTTACAGCTATAACCCTTGGATTATCTTCAAATAGTTTGCCCTTTTTAATGTTCACATCACTTGTGGGGTGGTGATCACCTCATTGCACCGTGGGCACGAGCCGCCCTTCCCTCCTGTGTCCCCAAGGTGGAGAAAAGGACAACGTGGTGCTGGAAAAAGGAGAGAACATGGTCCAATAATCCCTCTTCATTTTCATTTCCAGGAAATGTAAATGCAGGTTTTTAATGTGTCTGTAGGGCTGCTCTGTGGACTTTGCTGAAAGTGGCTTCATGTTCTGGATCTCTGCTTGAGGCTTTGAAAGAAACCAGAACATGAAGGGAGGATGAGGAAGGGGAAGGTCAAACTTCCCTCTGCACTTGGTGTCAGGAAGACAGGAATGTGCTGAGTGTGGGGATTGAAGGAGTGCTGTAGAGAGGGGGCCTTGGAGAAATCTTTCCAGGGCTCTGTGCTGTGCACTGGATGGTGGTGGGATAGAGGAGGAATAATCCAGTGACAAAGCAGCTTGTCAGCATGTGCAAATACCTGTTCAGCCTCTCAGACACTGCGCAATGAGTGTGTTACACAAATCTGCATCCCCTCCCAGAAAAATGCTCCTTTTGCTCCTGACCTCCCAGTGTATCCACAGGCAAAGGAGGCCCAGCTGCTGCTCAGCCTGTCTGAAAACCAACATCAGCAGGGCACAACCAGAGGAGAAGCCCTCAAGCCCCTTGACAACCAACAGAACAAGTAAAGGCTCTGGAAATTGCTGCTGCCCATTGCTGGGTAAGCACTTTCTGCTTTCAGCTGCATTGTGTGTTGAGCAGCTGTGACATCCAGTGGCCAAACACAATACGGTTGGGGCTGGTACAGGCCTCCTCATACCTGCTAACAATAACAGAGCCCTTCCATGGCACTTTTCATCTTCAAAGAGCTGGATGAGCACAAATTCATTAACCCCTCCACAGCTCAGCGGGGCAGAGCAATGCAGGGATCCCCAAAGCACACGGGAGTGAGAGGGGGATGCCAATGCCCAGGCCCCCCAAAGCAGGGCAAGCAGCTCTCTAAGGGAGGTGAAGAGCCTGCTGTAGGACCAGCGGGCAAAACCTTCACCCCTCAGTGCTGAGAGATAAGGGATCAGAAAGGTGACTCATCCAGCACCCAGTGAGGAGGCCACACCTGAGGGAAGGGTTGTGCTGCTTTTCCCAAGAGCCAGAAAATCCATGGGAATGGAGTGGGGAGAGCTGTATGAGGGGACACAGCAGGACCAGGACTGGTTTGGAAGAGATGCTTTGTCAGAGGCCTGGTCTGAGGAAAGGCTTCTGCAGAGATTTTCTGACCATGTCAGAGGACTTTACTGATGGATGTGGAAGACAGGGAAGGCATCACAAATGTGGGTTTGGATTAAGAAATGCAGTGGTGGAACCAAAGAAATGTGACTGTAAGGAGATCCCAGCAGTTGACTGGGATCCCTCCTGTGTCAGGTAAATTGGAAGATAGAGAAACAAGGAAAACAAATCACTGGAAAAGAGGAGCTGGGTCTCACCCATGGAACATTCCAGACTGATGCTGGCAAACATCTGTTCCACACAGGAAGAAGGACATGGACCAAGAGATGGGTTTTCACAAGGCCATGTTATGGAAGGAGCAGGGGGTACAGGGTCTCTGATAGCTTTAATGGTTGCATTTGGTGCATCTGCTGCATTTCAGACCCTGTTCAACCCTTTGCCTGTTTGAGGTGTGTGCTGAGTGGATGGGCCAGAGCCTGTTTGCTGTTCACAGCCTGTGCAGCTCTCAGGGAGTGAGAGAAGTGCCTTCACTCCATAGCTCAGAGTAAGTAAGATCCAAGAAGACTCATAAAAGTTATAGTCTAAGTGCAAGTTTACCATCTTAAGCTTATTTGTAGCCCATGCAGAGAAACAGCCTTGACACAGATGCTGTGCTTTTTATGGGTATCTTTGATGTCAATCCAGACGTGCCTGTTTCCTTTTGATTATAAAAGCAGACTTGAATGACTCAGAGATCCAAACTATGGCCAGATGCACCCAGTCTCAGGGCTCAGGAAACCAATCCCTGCTTTCCTCAGGTCCTCAGTGCCCCCGTGTTTGCTGGCTCAGCCCTGCAGGGGGTTTTGCTGCAGGCAAGGTCCTTGCAGGGACATTCAGCAGGAGCAAAGTGCCCACAGTCCCTCCTCTCCCAGTAGCTCCTCACCAGTGCACTCTGCCTGTGCAGGAGAGGAGGAAGACGACAGGAGCAAAAGGTGGTTCCCATGGGAATAAGGTCAATTTTTAAGGCAGGAAGACAACATGAAGGAAATTTAAATCCTACTGTCTGTGTTGTACCTGTTCTGTGGCAAGAGAATCCTGCTTGATAACTCCTGTGCTTTACATAAGTATTTTCCACTCATTAAGAAAACAAATTAACTGTTAGTGGGTTACTCCTACCGGGTTTTTTCAAGGTTCCATTAAAAAAAACCCTAAAGCTTAAATACCAAATATAATTTCCTAATGGTTAATCAATTCCAAGCACACTTTCCCCTTTATAGCAGAATATATCTCAGAGAGAGGGAAGGCCCTGTCAGAGGCAGTGCAAGATTTGCCTCCCTAGAGGAGATTACTTAATGGTTTCATCTTGGTTGGAACAAGCAGCTACGGCCTTTGGATCCACCATTCCTAGCAATTAATATCCAGCTGGTTTAAAAGCTTTCAGCCTCACTTCAAATCACCATATCAGATCATCAGCTGCTGGGAAATGTACTCTTTGGTATCAGCACCCTGATTTGTGCCTTGGTTCCCCTCCAAACAACCCCTCCCCATCACCTGAAAGCAGATGTAGTAGTTGTACATGAGGTGAGAATTTAAAGAGTAGTATATATTCTTCCTGTTTCAGGCATCTTACCTGCTCTTCTTCTGTTGCTGTCACGGTTGTTGTGCAGTCATGTTCCATTTTAAGTAAAATACATTCAAAATATTCTGCCTGGTGTCCCACACAGCCCTTGGAGGCTGAGGAGTGACCCATGCCATGTGTTCACAGCTGCACACAAACCTGTGCCATGGTGTCACTTCTCAAAAATGGACTAACCAGTCCCTCTCTAAAACCTTGGGAGAAGCAGCAGACTTGGGAGAACTGGAGGAATTTAAAAGCACTAAGAAAACATCAGGTCTGTCACCTCGAGCCATTTCACTGTTCATGTGGTGTTTCATCTCAGAGAGACAAAGGAATGACAGAAAAGAGGGTGAGAAGCAAGAGGGAAGGGTGTAAAGGCAGGGGAAGTTTTGAATGCCTGGCAGAAAACATCTTAAACAGCCATTCAGAGGAAGTTTTGAATGCCTGGAAGAAAACATCTTAAACAGTCATTTAGGGATTGAACAGACACCCAGAAAGAGCATTAGTCAGACTCTGCCATTACCTTTCCAGTGACTGTTCCTCCAAACCCCGGGAGCTGCAGAGCCAGTGGAGAGGACTCGGAGCGACAGAGTGCTGAGTTCTGTACCCGATGCCTTTGCCCAGAGGTCTCAGCTGGGCTGTGGGGCCGTGGGAGCCTTGTTCCCTGAGCTGCAGGGCTGCTTTGCACCAGGCTCCTGCTCCAAACCCCGACAGGCTGGCACTTGCTGGGCTGGGGGATGGAGCAGCTGAGGGTGGTGCACATGCAGCCACCCAGACACATGTTCTGCAGGTGCTCTGGGAGGCACTGGGGGGAAAAGAGAAGTCCCTGAGTATTCAGGAAGTGCTTTCAAGGTGCCACAAGAGCTCACGCCCTGGAATGCAACCCTGCACTGCTTAATGGTTATTAAGCACATTAATGAACTGGCAAACAAGTCCTGATCTGTGGTGGTTCTGCTCCTTGCCTTGGCATCCTCAGCTGCTCAGTCCAGTGATTTCACACTCTGCAAAGCTCAGAATGCTCCTGCCCAACTGCTTTAAACAGGTCAGGGAAAGCCTGGCCCATCAGCTGCTGTGCTCATCAGTATGTTGCAAGCAATCAGAAAACTTGGTATATCACTCTTAGAGTTTTACCTGTAATGCACAAGGAATGACAAGGCCTTGCAGTGGAGGGGATTTTGGTCCTGGGGTTGTTCTCCCCCTCTGGGTGGTGGGGGATGCTGCAGGGCAGCCCCATGGCAGTGTTTTCCCTCCATCAGCAGTTGCACTACTGTGTGAGTGTCCTGCATGGAGTCTTGGATGGGATCACCAGCTGCACTGGCTTTATGTTCCCCAAAACTCTGTTCCCAGTGTCCATCCCTTCAGCCACCCCTCCCTTCCAAATCATGAAAGAAACATTTTAAGAGTGCCCTGAGTATTTAATTAACTGGTAACAAGCTTGGATTCCCACAGAAACTATTCCAAACTATCTCATAGCCTTAGGAATGCTCTTTTAAGGAAGAGAAAATGAAAAATCAGGCAGGGTATTTGACTGAGCAGTGGCATTTTTCATCTCAGCTCTGCCTTTTATTTTAATATGTATGGTACAATGCAATTTTAAATCTGCTGATCCAGGCAAAGATTATACCAACACCTGAATGGTGCCAGAGTTGTGCTCATGGATGCCTGAGAGCAATCCTGCCTGCAGCTACTGCAGCCCAGTGTCTGCAGCTGTGCCTCCCTCAGGGACACACAGCCCAGTGGAGCAGACACAGCCCCTGGCACAGTGGCCATGGCCAGGACTGAGTCCTGCCTGCTGGGGATGGCACCATGGCAGGGTGGGGAGTGCAGGTTCTCAGCTCACTGCTCACACTGCAAGGGAGGAAACTCGCTTTGTCCTGGGTTTGTGGTCACAAGGAATGGAAAACCCAGACAAGGGACAAGTTCTAAGCTCTTCCTCACAAGGAATAGTTTAATCTGTTCTTCTACAGACAGTTCTTTCCCACAGCTTTGGTTTGGTGGAGCAGGAACAGGGACCAGCAAGAGGCTCAGTGCTCCAGGCCAGAGGGTTTGCTTTCTGCCCCACTTCTGCCCCCCATCAGCTAATCATGACCTCTCATAACACATCATTATCCCCAAAGAACACCCTACTTATTTCAGCAGCAGCCTCTGCTCAGCTACTCCAGTGTTTAATTTCCCTCTGCCTTGGGCTTTCTTGTGCTCCATTTTCTTCAGCTCATTATGAGACTGGCACCTCTGTGTGATTTGCCTGCAAGGCAATCAAGGGACTTCTACCAAGTGCAAAGATGGTGAAACATCTCAAATCCAGCAGTTAACCAGCAGAAAAAAATCCAGTTTTGTGATTTCCAGCATCTGGAATGTGTTTTTGCAGGGAATGTTCCCCTCTCATGCCCTTACACCACGAAGGGTAAGGCTGCAGGATAAGCCAGTACTGCCAAAGAGAGGGGTAAAATGTGCAGTTCTGGGGAGGCTGGCACTGCCAAAGAGAGGGGTAAAATGTGCAGTTTGGGGGAGGCTGGCACTGCCAAAGAGAGAGGTAAAATGTGCAGTTTGGGGGAGGCTGGCACTGCCAAAGACAGGGGTAAAATGTGCAGTTTGGGGGAGGCTGGCACTGCCAAAGACAGGGGTAAAATGTGCAGTTCTGGGGAAGCTGGCACTGCCAAAGACAGGGGTAAAATGTGCAGTTTGGGGGAGGCTGGCACTGCCAAAGACAGGGGTAAAATGTGCAGTTCTGGGGAGGCTGGCACTGTGAAAAATCATCCACCTGTAAGTGACAGCTAATTACAAGTTTAATTAATTAATGACCCTCCCTGTGACAGTTTGATTCCTTTTCCTGGCCAAAATTGCTTTGTCTCAGCTGTGTGCAGCCCAGCAGCACTTCAGCCAAAGCACAAAGCCCAGCACAGAGTGGCACTGTGGGCATGTGGCACCCTCACCCTGCCCCACACCAGCTGGGCTTTCACAGGGCTGGTCCTTGCTGAGCCCCCAGGGCTGGCAGGGGGGCTGTGGGGCACTGTGGCACCCTGATGTGCCCAGGGAAATAAGTGATTTCAGCAGATTTCCTTTGCTTTTTATTAGACTCACAGCTTGCCCCGAGGGGATGTTCTCAGGAAGGGAAGAAAAATGTGCCCAGAAGAAACATCAGTCCCAGGCTGGCAGGGCAGGGCAGAGCTGGAGCAAACACAAACATCACCCACCCTGTGAGCAAGGGAACAGCTTTGTTTGGTGCCCTGGGCACAGGATCATATCTCAGGGCTGGAAGGGACCTCAAAGATCTTCCAGTTTCCTGCCATGGGCAGGGACACCTTCCACTATCCCAGGTTGCTCCAACCTGGCCTTGGACACTCCCAGGGATGGGGCAGCCACAGCTGCTCTGCCCAACCTGTGCCAGGGCCACACTCACAGGGAAGAATTTCTTCCTAATATCCAGTCTGAACCTACCCTGGGGTCTTTCTCACCCTTGGACCTCTAGAGCCCAACTCCAGGTTTGATGGTAGTGGGTTTGGTCGTTTTTTTTTTTTGATGTTGATGGTGGGATGGCCCCCCCAGCACCACCAGCCCATGGTCCAACCCCCCAGCTCTCAGAGGGAGATGGAGCAGGGCCTTGCCAAGGTGGTCACAGGGAACAGGAACTGGAGGGGTTTGGATAAATAAGGAAGGGACAGGGTCCCTCTGCAGTGCTGGAACAATTCATGTGAGGGGTCATGTTCTTATTAAACACCAGGACACGAGGGCAGTGCCGAGTCCACAGAGAGATGAGTGTTACTTTCCAGGGATGGAGGGTTTGCTGATCACAGAGCCATCTCCCAGCTCATCAGTGGCTCATTCCTCACCAGACCACAGCAGACTGAACAGGAACACCTGCCTTTGAGGTATTTATGTGCATTCATGAGATTCCCCCTCAGTCTTCCCTTCTGCAGCCCCAGGCCCGGCTCCCACAGCCCCTCCTCACCAGAGATGCTCCAGCCCCAAATCACCTTCATGGCTCCACTGGGACCTCTCCAGCAGCTCCTTGTCCTTCTGGTCCTGAGGAGCCCAGAACGGGGCCCAGCCCTGCTGAGGGACACGATGGTGAGGAAAGTGGGGGAACAGGGAAAGGTGGAGGAACAGGGAAAGGTGGAGGAACAGGGATTGTGCAGCCTGGAGATGATTTGGGGTGACCCCACTGTGACCTTCCAGTGCCTGAGGGGAACTCACAGGAAAGATGGGACAAGTCTCAAGCAGGGACAGAGTGAGGAGGAACGGGTTCAGCTAAAAGAGGGCAGGTTAGATGGGACATTGGGAAGGAATTC
>VWZD01007401.1:880939-904164 GCA_013396695.1 Sakesphorus luctuosus | reverse complement strand
TTTTTTTTTTTGATGTTGATGGTGGGATGGCCCCCCCAGCACCACCAGCCCATGGTCCAACCCCCCAGCTCTCAGAGGGAGATGGAGCAGGGCCTTGCCAAGGTGGTCACAGGGAACAGGAACTGGAGGGGTTTGGATAAATAAGGAAGGGACAGGGTCCCTCTGCAGTGCTGGAACAATTCATGTGAGGGGTCATGTTCTTATTAAACACCAGGACACGAGGGCAGTGCCGAGTCCACAGAGAGATGAGTGTTACTTTCCAGGGATGGAGGGTTTGCTGATCACAGAGCCATCTCCCAGCTCATCAGTGGCTCATTCCTCACCAGACCACAGCAGACTGAACAGGAACACCTGCCTTTGAGGTATTTATGTGCATTCATGAGATTCCCCCTCAGTCTTCCCTTCTGCAGCCCCAGGCCCGGCTCCCACAGCCCCTCCTCACCAGAGATGCTCTAGCCCCAAATCACCTTCATGGCTCCACTGGGACCTCTCCAGCAGCTCCTTGTCCTTCTGGTCCTGAGGAGCCCAGAACGGGGCCCAGCCCTGCTGAGGGACACGATGGTGAGGAAAGTGGGGGAACAGGGAAAGGTGGAGGAACAGGGAAAGGTGGAGGAACAGGGATTGTGCAGCCTGGAGATGATTTGGGGTGACCCCACTGTGACCTTCCAGTGCCTGAGGGGAACTCACAGGAAAGATGGGACAAGTCTCAAGCAGGGACAGAGTGAGGAGGAACGGGTTCAGCTAAAAGAGGGCAGGTTAGATGGGACATTGGGAAGGAATTCCTGGCTGTGACGATGGGCAGGGCCTGGCACAGGGTGGCCAGAGAAGCTGTGGCTGCCCCACCCCTGGGAGTGTCTAAACCAAGTTGGACGGGTCTTGGACCACCCTGTGCTGATGGCAGGCTCGCTGCCCATGGCAGGGGTGGCACTGGATGGTCCCCACAGTCCCTTCCCACGCAAACCGACCGGTTATTCCATCCCTGTCCCTCACGCCGACTCGGCTCCCCCCCCTTTTCCCTTNACCACCAGCCAATCGGAGCGCGGCGAGGGGCCGGGCTGGCCAATGGGCACGGCCGGGGGGCGGGCCCTGCTCGCGAGGGCGGCTATAGGCGCGGGGGCGCGCGGCAGCTCGGCCTCAGTGGGTGCCGGGGCGGCGAGAGCGGCGGAGCTGCGTGAGGGGCTTGTCGGTACAGCGGTGAGTGCGCCCGCACGGCACGGCCTGCCCGCCACTGTACTCTCCTGCTCTCTCTGCCCTCCTCTCCGGGTAGCGGGGTGTGACCGTGACGCCGAGCCGGGGCTCGGTGGTCCTGGGGGATGCAGGCCGCTGTGGGTGGGTCTGGGACGGCCTGGAGCCCAGCAGCGTGCGAGACTAGGGAGTTAAATCAGAGGGATGTGAGTGTCAAGCTGCGGGCAAAATCAGAGGAATATGATGGGTCATGTGAGTCAAAACCTAGGGGATACGATGGGTCAAGGCATCCTCATAGGCAGAATTTAACCTCTCTCTTAATCATTAACAATCGCCATCGGATTGCCTGTGGTGATTTGGACCTTTCCCCTCTTTGGTGGATGTCCTTCAGCTCCCCACCTCAAATATTTAACGTTTGCTGTGGGCGCTGCAATCCGTGCCGGAGGTCTCGTAGCGGGTCACTGAGCGCTGGTTATCCCGGGGCAGCAGCTGGATGTGCCCCCCGGCTGTTGGGCTGTGGGCACAGAACTGCCTCTTAACCTTCTCGCCTCGTGCAGGGCTGCCCGAGAGGATCCTGCGCTGCCTCCGGTTCCGTTACTCGCCTGCTGAGTCACAGCGAGGGCTGGGACCGCCTGAGCCTGGCAGGAAGCGGCGAAGTTTGTCATCCAAACCCACAGGCTGAGGCAGTTTCAGGCCTCCTTCTTACTAAGCACCGAGAGAGAAAGTGGTTCGACGTGTCTGCGATTTACTCGCTGCCAGGCATTGTTTAGAACCCGTTGTATCATGTTGCAGAGGTAGAGGTGAATTGAAGCCCCGTGGAATGCAAAGGAGTAGGATTGGAAGGTGCAGGTTTGCCCAGTTTTTAGGAGTGCTTTAGCAGTGGGTTTCATGTGTTGGGATCTGACAGAGTGAGCTCAAAGGTCTAAATGGACAGTGAGAGTTGTGATGGTATGAGAGTTGTGTTCATACAGGACCTTTAAATGTCATGCAAACCTGATAACTGTGGCAGTTCTGTAATAAGACACTCACTGGGGTAGTTCTTTCTATGGCCAAACTTTAGTGTTGCTTTTTAAATCTCCATTTGGATCCTTGCTGTGCTCAGCCATAACCCTGTCTTGACTTTACAGAAATTTGGCTGCAAGCTCACAGGGGCAGATTTTGGTGATAAAGTTGGCTGTGAATAAAATCTTGGGAAATAATTTTTAGTTGGAGTAGACCCCATTGATGTGGGAGTACTGCATTTCCTGTGCAGAATGTGGAATGAGATGGGGAATAAGTGGTGATTTCTTGGAGTTCAGCTGGTAGTGGAGTGAGTACTCAGGGCTGGCAGTGGGTTCTAACTTGGCCTTCAAGGAGGTGACACAGGACTTGTGGTCCTGGAGGGGCCAGGAGAGCTGCTGAGTGTGGTTTCTCCCCTGAAAGGCAGACACTGACCTTGTCAGCAGATTACGCTACAAAAAAAGGTTTAAGGCAATGTGTGCATTAAATACCAGCGTGGTATTTGCGTGTTGGGCTCTTTCCATGGCTGAGGACAAAGGTCTGGGGCAGGCAGTGCTGCTGGTGACCTTTCTGTCCTGCCTTCAGTCAGCATTTCGGAGTCAAACCTGCTCTCAGGCTGCCCCTCGTGTTCTGGATCAGGTGACTGAGTTGCTGGAGCCTGTGGGCAGCTGAACAGCTTCAGTTGGACCCTGTAGCTCAGTGGGAAAACTGTTCCTGGAGCCCAGGAGGGAGGGGCTTTGCAAAATGAGCAAACCCCAAAGTGTGAGGAATTCCTGGAGTGGTGCAGTGCTGTGAAATGCCTCTTTCTGCAGGAAAGGGAGGGACTTCTGAACAGGTCGTTTGTCAAGGATACTCGAGCAATGTCAGACCTGGCAGACATCCCCAGCACTCTTGGAGTGCCTATTCCTGAAGTGCCTCCTTTGTGGAGGTCAGCAAACAGTTCCTGCATTGTGCTGAGGCTTCCTGTGAGCTGGCTGTGCTTTCAAAGAATAAGGCACCCAAAGTTTTGTGGCAAAGCCTCAGTTCTGAAAATGAAAGTGCCAGCCTAATAAACTCTCCAAGCCTTTTGGCATAAATGGGGATTCTTCCTGTTAGCCATTGCTCAGGGCACCTGCAAGGAGATAAGGGAGTGTGGGTGGGACTGATAACTGGAGAGCTGCAGGGGTTTATTTCTGGCTTGTATATTCACTGATTGAAGTTCAGTAGTGGCAACATAAAGGTCATCTTGGAGTGAGTTGTGTTCCTTCACAGATTTGTCGTATCATCTGTCAGTGTGTGGGTCTCACTCCAAACAGGCACCCTGAAATGTTAGAGCTTGTACAACAAGCAGGGACAGGACAGCTGGAAGGGGCATTTAAAAGCCAAGGGGTCAAAGCAAGTGGCTGCTCATGTTTTTGACTTTGGGAAGGAGGAACCTTCTGTGGAGGAAGAACTGGGTGCTTGAAGTTTCCCCCTCACACAGGCAGACTCAGAGCAAGCAGAGCATTTCTAAGGTCATGTTTTCATAACTTTGCCCTAACTGTGCGGAGATTCATGACCATTTCTGTAAACAGGGTTGCCACCCACACTGGCCTGCCAAAAAACCAGATTCCAGAGAGTTCTGCTGCTGAGGCTGAGCTTTATTCTCTGCAGATGGGCTGGGTTTGGTGCCAGTCAGTGGCTCACAGACATGGGTATGACTTGATTTTTAAAATGTAGCCAAGCTTACATAAGAGTTTTCTTACATATGTAGATGTGGGAAGGGGGAAAAGGAAGTATTCAGAAGATTGTGATGGGTTTTCTTCCTGTTAAGATGAAAAGTTAGGAGGAAAAACTATTCCTGTAAATCCTCAGGAAGGTGTAACTATTAATGCAAGCTCTTAGTGAGAGCTGGGACTGTTTCTATTTTGACACAGGCTGTGTTTGGCTCTGAGCAGCTGCTGTGCATACTGAGAGGTGTTGCACTTGAGTCTCTTATCAGAAAGAACTCCAAGTGGTAGCAGAGATTTCCTGTATTAGGATTTCATGGCTGCTCTTACATGGGGAGAGGTCTCTCTCTGGAAATAAGGCTTCTGGTTTTAGACTGTTCTTGCCATCTAGGCTGAGGCTGTTTTCCCAACTGTTTTCCTTGTTGAAATAGTGTGATGTTTTTGCAGTGGTCTCATGCCTGCAGATGTTAGTACAGGATGTAAAATTCAGGGTGATGCCTTCAGCAGGTGCCTGCTGAGAGTCACCCCAGCTCAGCTGGGGACTGTGCAGAGCCTGTCCAGGAGCTTGAGGACTCCTGGAAATCAGAAAGGTGACAAATTGCAAAAGAATTACCACTTTATGAGTGGACTGTTCTCTTCAGAACTGTAAGGACACTTGACCTGCCACCAGAAAAGCGTGTCTGGTGTTGTTAATTAGAGATTCCTTACAGATTGGTGCTGAAGCTCCCACTTTCCATTCAGACACTTCTCTGGGGATGTTTGCTGCCAGGAGCTTGCACTCTCATCTGCTCCTGCTGTTTGGTGCAGGGTCTCATGGCACTGCAATGAGGTCACTTAGAAACATCAAAAGAGACTGTCCCTTGGATATAGGAAAGAGGTTTTTAATGATAAAGGTGATGAGACACTGGCTCAGGTTTGCCCAGAGCAGCTGTGGCTGCCCCATCCCTGGGAGTGTCCAAGGCCCGGCTGGAAGGGCCTTGGAGCAACCTGGGACAGTGGAAGGTGTCCCTGCCCATGGCAGGGGTGAGATGGGATGATCTGAAGGCAACTTCCAACCCATTCCACGAGTAATGCTGAAATCTTCTTTCCAGGTGTCAAAGATGTCCATCACCAAGATCCACGCCCGTGAAATCTTCGACTCTCGTGGGAATCCCACTGTTGAGGTCGACCTCTACACCAACAAAGGTGAGCCCTCAGCCCTAGGGGTTTGTCCCTTTCTTCTGTCTGATAGAACTGAAGGGGCACTCAAAAGCACACAGACTGTCCTGTTGTAGCCTTGAAAATGTCTTTGCCTTTTCCTCCATACATGAACTTGCCGCGACACTTGGAGGAAAAACCTCTGCCTCATTCTCTTGGGATGAGTTTGCTGGGCTCAAGTTCCTGGCCTGGACAGTGCAGGTTTTTTGAAATGTGCTACTTCTTGCAGTCTAAATTGCTGTTCCAAACCTGCCTTCCTTTCCTGCCCCAAGCATAAAGTGGAATAACATTTGCAAACTCAGAGTTCAGGCCTTTGTTCCTGTCCTTGGGCATCTGCTGATGGTCCTGGTTGTCAGAGCTCCCCAAACTCTGTAGGACTGCACTTGGGCTGGCAGTCACTTCTGTAATGAGAGTCTTCTGCAGAGCTGAATTTTGGGTAATGGTTTCTTCTCTGTGCAGGAACTCAGGCATGACTAAAGAACTTGTCTAATTGGGCTCTCACATATAACATCTTATATTTTTAATTATTACAGGGCTTTCCCTTGGTTTGTTAGTTGTGCCTCCCACATCTGATGGGATCTGACAAAGGCATTGTGCAAACTCATACCAATGAGCTTTGGTGGAATGAGCAAACACAATGGCTGTGATACATTGACTAAAGAGCTGATCTTTCTGCCTCAAAAGATTAATGCAGTCACTTAATGAGGCTGCCCCCACTAAGCTCTTTGATTTAGTGGGATAAGGGAAAGACTGGAGGCTGTAACTGGCATCTTGAACCACAGGCAGAACAGACTCCAGTGTGTAGATTTGCTCCAAGTGCAGCATCCTTGGCTGGAGGAATGGACTGTCTGGGTGGCTCTGCTGTTGTCAGAAGAGCTCAGAATTCATGTTAACAAAATAGGCCCCCTGATTGTCCCTTTTATGCCATATCTTAGAAGAATTTAAGAGCTTGCCTGCCAGGCTGAGCTCAGAAGTAGATCCAGTGAATAAAACTACCTTTTTGGGAAGGGAATGGATGGTTTTGTATCTTAAACACTTGAACTGCACAGTGGAAGAAAATGAGTCAGCTTGCTGTTATCTGTAGGAGGGAGACACTGCTGAATTGGTGATGCAGCAAAGGAGGAGAAAACCCTCTCAGGATCACTGTGTATGTGAGCAGAGAGGTGGTTTAGCTTAGAAACTCCTCTCCAGGGAAGGAAACAGGGGCAGGTTGGGAGTGGTGTGTGGATGTGGGATGTTTTGTGGGTTTGAACATGCCAAGACTTTAATTGCTGTGTTGTGAACAGGTCTGTTCAGAGCTGCTGTTCCCAGTGGTGCCTCAACTGGAATCTATGAAGCTCTGGAGCTGCGTGACAATGACAAGACACGCTACCTGGGCAAAGGTAAGCCTGGATCCAGGTGCCCAGTGTGCCCTGTCACAGGGGCTGTGCCTCTGCCTGTGCTGCTGCTGGATTGTGGCAGAGGACACCAGGGCTCCTGCACTGCTGTCTGTGCTCTGTACCAGGCATGGCAAGTGAGCAGGGGCAGGGGGGATGGGCAGTGAGAGGGGGCAGCTCTGAGCTGGGGCACAGGCAAGGCAGGGGCTGCTGGGCTGGTTCTCTGGGTGATATGGGACTGGCTGTGCCTCCTGCAGTGCAGCTGCCCCAGGCTGGAGGTCACTGTACCTGCACAGGTGGGTCTGTGGAGCTCAGCAGGCCAGCCAGGTGACAGTGGCTCTAACACAGTGTGCCCAAATGTACTTTGTTCTGCTGCTCCTTGTGCCCTGTGTCCTGGTGTGTGGCAGAGTACAGAGTGCACCAGCAGTGTGTGTGTCATAAGAGCATCTACACTGCCTGTCCAAAAGGGCTTCCTCGTCCTGCAGCTGCTCACAAGGTCTTCAAAGAACCCTTAAATCTCTCAGCTCTGTCACTGTGGACTCCTGTAGATTCCCAGCATGTTAAATCCTGACCCTGAGGGTTTGTGCCAGCTGCTGTGCACAGTGATGTGCAGCTCTGCACTGGGAATCCTGGAAGGTACTTCTATTTCAGGGTGCACAACAGCTAAAGCTACCCTAACTTTTTGTCTTGTCATTACAGGTAGCCAGGATACTTAACTCTGTGTTAGTGGTGTAATATTTTAGTTGTCTGGGCACTGACTGTGTGTTCTTAAAGGAAATGAAACACAGCAGTCACCAGGCTGGCCTGGGAACAAGTGTGGGTGAGAATGAATAGCTGCAAACAAGATGTCATTACCTAATAAACATCCTAATAGTTCTTCTGACTATTCTAAGAGCTTGGACAGTCAGGCCTCCTTTTTAACTTGCTGCTCTAAAAGCTTTGGTGTTGCCTTCCAAGTATAAGCAATCATCCTGACTTTTGGCTAGGAGAGAGAATTGTTTGCAGACTTGCCAGTCAGGTGAAAGGAAACTGAATTTTTTTTTGCCATTAAGAAAAAGCAATTAAAGTGGATAACCACTGAATTAACTTGGAGAGCCTTGTCTTAGAAGATTCATGGTTGTTAATACTTTGAACACAGAATAAACTCCTGGATGACTGAATATCCCAAAAAGCTGAAGAGCTTATGCTGTTTACCCAGAGCACTTTTTCTTGAGAAGAGTAAATGTGTACTTACCTCACTGTGCTAAATGTGTGTGTGCTTAGAGCTGTTAAGTCTGATCCTACAGGCAGTTCTTAATGGCATTTAACTAGACAGCAGTTAACAGGCTGTGGCAGCTGAAGGGCTTTGTCAGCTGGGAAGTCAAAAGAGTTGGGAAAAAATAATCACCAAATGGGAGGAGTTGCAGGTAGCTGGTAGGCCTTTTATAATATAAATCCACAAACTTGGACCATTTGAAAAGGCAATTAGTGTGGTTTAGGGTGCAGTTAATTGGCATTCACTGTTCTGAAGCTTAGGCTTTGTAAATCTTTAAACACTGCACAGTAAAACACTGTTAAGGTGATGCTTTAGCAGTGTTACAAAATAATAGCAGATGGTGCAATGCCTGAGCTGCTGCACACCTGACTGCTGGGGAAACCTTCCTCTCAGATCCTGGGGCTGATAGGGGTAGCCAATCCTAACCCCAATCCTCCATGCTGTCGTTCAGCCACTGGAGGTTTGTGTCGAGGTTTGTGTCCACGGTGCTGTTGGCAGAGTTGTGGCCACCTGGGTGGAAAGCCCAACTATACAGCCTTGCAGAATTTCCTCTGCTCTTTTTTGTTTCCAGTCCACTGTTGAGTATCAGACTCTTGCTGCCTGGTAGGTCTGTTGAGCTGTTGTGTCCCCTCTCCTGCTTCCCTGTGGGGTTGGCTGTGAGTCCCCAGCTGTGCCTTGATTCTGGTGTCCGTTTGCTTCTGTCAGGTGTCTCCAGAGCTGTTAAGTATGTTAACGAGTTCCTGGGGACAGCCCTGTGTACTCAGGTAATGGGTGTGCAGCCTTGTCACTTGGATGAACTCCTCCAGTGCATGGCCTTGCACACTAACCCTGCAGCAGGTGTTCATTCCTGGGCACTGTGTCCTTCTGCACTTCCCACTCTGCCAAGGTGACCTCTCTGTTCACATTTGGCTGTAAGCTCGGGTTGGATTGGGGTTGGAGCAGCATGAGATGGTATTCCTGAGATGTTCCTCAGATCCCTACTAATACCTGCATAACCTGTGTGTTGACCAGTGTCTGATTTGCTTGTTCCTTCCAGGTGTCTCAAAAGCTGTTGAGCACGTCAATAAAACGATTGCACCTGCACTGATTAGCAAGGTAGGAGCAATCTGTGTTCTCTTAACCTCACCTAAAGCCACCCAGTGTGTCCAGACCACCTCCAGAGGTGGTTGCAGGCACTGTGGGACTGAGGGGTGTTACTGTATTGGAGTGCATGTGAACAAACTGACTAGAGTAATTGTTTTACTTAATTTACTTAATGAATGCATATCTAACATAATCAGACCATCTCTGGCAGCCTGGGGGGGTGTTGTGCAGGAGCTACAGCCCTGTGCAGTCAGGATGTGAGCTGCTTTATGCTTGTAAGAGGGGCTGAATGATGAGGAGGGGATGGGTCTTATCCAAGCTGGGCAGTTTGGAGGGGAATCTGAGAGGTAATCTAGACAAGTCTGCTTGAGTGAGATTCCCTGTGTGCTCTGTGGGCACTGCTTACAAAGGATGGTGCCACACTGGGTAATGTGTGTAGTGACTGCACATCCAGCTTGCCTGTCAGCCTTGGTCTGCTGCAAGTGGCCAGAGGTTCTGCTGTGTGAGAATGGCAACAACTGGTCTGTTCAACTGGTGGTGGTTGCCCTTAAGCAAGTTTTTGTGCCTGCCAGGGATATAAATGCAGTGTGAGGGGTAGGGGGGAGTTTGAGGACCTGTGTTTGGTGTCAAACAGTGTTTTGGTTACTTCTCTCTGCAGAATATCAATGTTGTGGAGCAAGAAAAGATTGACAAACTGATGCTGGAAATGGATGGGACAGAGAACAAATGTAAGTGGGGTTTGTGTTGCCCTCAGAGGTGAAAAGGTGACGATGAGTTTATAGAATTCTAGTTTACCTTACCAGAAACAACTGGCAATGTGTGGCATGTGCTGTGCACTGCCATAGCTAAACCATGGCACTGAATCTCTTTATAAAGAAGACATTTCCATGAACTATTTCTTCTCTTTCAGCCAAATTCGGTGCCAATGCCATCCTGGGTGTGTCTCTGGCTGTCTGCAAAGCTGGTGCTGCTGAGAAGGGTGTCCCCTTGTACCGTCACATCGCTGACCTTGCTGGAAACCCAGAAGTCATTCTCCCAGTCCCTGTAAGTCTCTTGGTGGGGCTGAAGCCTCGGCGTGACTGGATGCTCCCCGGTGCATCCCGGTGCCTTCCGGTGCCTTGGTGTGCCCAGGTGCCCTCCGGTGCCTCCCAGTGCCTCGGCGTGCCCGGGTGCTCCCTGGTGGTTTCTGGGCTTGGATCAGGTTTCCTGGAGAATGAAGGGTCTCAGTGTAAATGCTGTTCTCCTGTTACCCTGAAACATTCCAACTTGAATGTTTCTCTTTGGTTCCCCCAAGGCTTTCAACGTGATCAATGGTGGCTCCCACGCTGGCAACAAGTTGGCCATGCAGGAGTTCATGATCCTGCCCGTGGGTGCCGAGAGCTTCAAGGAGGCCATGCGCATCGGGGCAGAGGTCTATCACAACCTCAAGAGTGTCATCAAGGAGAAGTATGGCAAGGATGCAACCAACGTGGGGGATGAGGGTGGCTTTGCCCCCAACATCCTGGAGAACAAAGAAGGTAAGAGTGGTCTGAGTGCAGGAGGAGCTGTAAATGGTAGCTGGAGAATTAAGACTGTGCCTGCCCAATGTCAGTGAAAAGCAGGATCAGCAGGTCCAAAGGTGTGGAACTTGCTGCTGTTTGTTTGCTCTGCCTGCCACCCTGACAGACATCCCAAGGTCTGATGTGGTCAGGTGTTCTCCTGGACATCAGTTTATGCAGCTTGACAGGATGATTTTAACTTCAGTGCCTTGTTAGTTCCATTTCTGTAGCAGCTTAAGGGAATCTTCTAGTTGAAAAGTGATGTGGGAACATCTGTGCACTGCAGGTCTCCCAGAATCAGTGGTCAGAGATCAGTGAAGTTGTTTCTCTGCTGACAAAGGAAGAAAACAGATTGTACTCAGTCTGGTCATGTGTGGGAGTGCACAAAGACTTGCCTGGGAAGTTGAGGCAGTTGCTGCTTCCATGGCCAAACAGTTCTGTTCAGGAACCTGTGGGAGAGGCATCTTTGTCTTGTGGGAACCAAAATACCTGTTCCTACAAAACCTCCACCAGAGGAGCTTTGTTTGTTTCTGCCTCTCCCAGAAGTGGGGCTGCCAGTAAGGCAGTTGAATGCTAAAACTCTTAAGTTGCCTGTTACTTTCCATCTGTTAATTATGTTACTGCTGAGAGGCACTTCTGAACTGCAGTGCCTTTTCTGACACTGAAGGTCCTGAGGCAGCACCAGGAATGGGGTCACTTCTGAGTCCCAGTGTCACATGCAGCTTTGCTGGGTTTGTACCCTCACAGACACCAGTGAGGATGACCTTGAGTGACTGTTACAGTCCAAGGAATTTCCTTTGCTGGCAGCAGCTGCTTTTGCAGTTTGTGCTACATTAGCTTCTTACAAAACCCAACCAAGCCCACAAAAAAACCTCCCCAAACCAACAACAGATGAAAACACTTGATCCAAACTTCCTACTGCAAATAGCCTGGCTGATCCCAGCTGCTTCCCTGAGTCAGGGGTGATGGGGAGAGTTTTACTGGTTGGACTTTACTGAGTTCCCTGCTTGGACCCTGCCAAACAGGAGCACGGTGGGCAGTACCCAGAGACTTCTACTGAGTGGTTCTGTGCCCTTTTCTGCAGTTAAATGTGCAAGTGGAGAACAGAGAGATGCCAGGAGGAGTGTCCTGTGCCCCCTTGCCAGTCAGGGTTTGGGTGCTTGCCACTTCCATGGTCAGCACCTGATGTGGAGCTAAAAGGGATTAGAGTGCAGCCAGTGCTTCCTGCCCACATGCATAAAGCTGGAGGAGGATGTGGTATCATCTTGTATTAAGCTTTCTGGGCTGACATGTAGTCCTGCCTGAAGAGATTAGGAATCCCATAATGGTGTCTCAAGGGTATTACAAGCTAAAAGCAGTATTAAAGTAATATCTTGTTCCAGTCAGTTCAGAAGTGGGAGAGTTTAAGAACCTTTTCTGTGCAGCCTTTGGGCTTTCTGAAGTGGGTAATGGAGATTCTTTGCCAAGTGAATGTGCTGCTGTTGGGAAATGAGTAGCCTTTGGGTTAAGGTGTTTGGCAGGAGCTCAGGGATCCCTCTGTGTGTTCCAGCTCTGGAGCTGCTGAAGACTGCCATTGCCAAGGCTGGGTACACTGACAAGGTGGTCATTGGCATGGATGTGGCTGCCTCAGAGTTCTACCGGGATGGGAAGTATGACCTGGACTTCAAATCCCCTGATGACCCCAGCAGATACATCACTCCTGACCAGCTGGCTGACCTGTACAAGGGCTTTGTCAAGGGCTACCCAGGTAAGTTCTTCATTAACAACAAGCACAGTGGTGGTGGGTAGGGTTTGATTGCTGAAGGAAAGAACTGGGGTGCAACCTCTCTTATGGGAGGGATCAAGAGCTCCTCCCTTGGTCAGCCCCTTAGGGGTCTTAAGAATGTTCTTGAAAGTGGGCAGTGCTTGGCTGCAGCACTTTGGCACCACTGCACTCAAAGGAGACTTGTCAGGCTGGCATTGTTTCCCCCTGCAGTGGTGTCCATCGAAGACCCGTTCGACCAGGATGACTGGGCTGCCTGGAAGAAGTTCACTGGCAGTGTTGGCATCCAGGTGGTTGGGGATGACCTGACTGTGACCAATCCCAAGCGCATTGCCAAGGCTGTGGAGGAGAAGGCCTGCAACTGCCTCCTGCTCAAGGTCAACCAGATCGGCTCCGTCACGGAGTCCCTGCAGGCGTAAGTTCTGCCCCTTCAGAGGGCTGTACGTGAGGGAGGGGAACACACAGACCAGATCTGGGGGAACAGGAATGTGCTCATGGGCATCTGTAAAGGGAGAACAATTATTAACTAATACATGATTAACTGAGAAGAGGATATTGGCAAGCAAACCTGGACCTTTGTGGTCTTGACATCACAGGGACACATTGAACAACTTCACAGAGTCTGAGCACATGTAAAGCAGCTCTTGGTCACTGCCTCGCTGTGTGATCCTGGCCTGTGCCAAAGGGCAGTTCTGTCTTGCCAAAGCCAGGAATGCTGCCACTTGGCAGTGCCACCAGAGCAAAGGCTGCTGAGCACACAGACTGGTGTGAGCCTCATCTCTTTATCTCCTCCAGCTGCAAGCTCGCCCAGTCCAATGGCTGGGGTGTGATGGTGAGTCACCGCTCTGGAGAGACAGAAGACACCTTCATTGCTGACCTGGTAGTGGGTCTCTGCACTGGTCAGGTTGGTATCTGTGCCTGCTGCAGTTTGGCTTTTTGCTTGATGTGCTTATCTGGTGATGGAGCCAAGGCCTTGCTGCACTGAGCTGGGGCAGCTCTGCCTTCAGCTGTGCAGGTTTGCTGTGCCTGTACACAGGAAGCTGATTTGACTCATAGGAGTGTGACAAGGGAACATGTTATCTTGTGCAAATTCACCTTTAACCACAATTTTAAAAGCCTTTGGCAGCTCCAGTGGGTGTGCTGGGATTTCCTGATCCTGGGGCTGGTAGCAAATGAACAATCCTTATTGCTCCCCAAACCTCTTGTGTTTGAGTATGTAGATACTGAGCCTGATGCTCAAATAAATCTTACCACTAAATGAGTATTACATGGTTATGCTTATTTCTCTGAATAGTTCTGTGTTGGCACCTGTGGCCTTATTTCTGCTCCAGTTCTTTGCTAACTTTGATTTCCCTTTCAGATCAAAACTGGTGCCCCTTGCCGGTCCGAGCGTTTAGCCAAGTACAACCAGCTGCTGAGGTGAGCCTTGGGAAGGGGCAGAGAATGGGGGTTCCAGTGGTGCTTTGGGGTCTTCTGCCTCTCAGAAGGACATAAACTGCCCCTGGAGAGGTGCTTTGGGCTGTGCTCCTGGGGGTGGCTGATGGGTGAGGTCCTTCACAGACACTGAAGGGAATGTCACACAAAGCATCCTGTGGTACTGGATGTGAGACATTGTCCTCTCTGCACAAGGCTCTTCCCCTGGGCAAGCATTTCAAATATTGGGGGAAGTTCTGCAGGTGGGTGACACTGACCCAGTGATGCAGGTGGGACCTGGTGTGTCACTGGCAGTGCCTTCAGCCCCAGGTAGCTGGGGGTGTCAGGGTGAGGCTGTGCCCTGCAGGAGCTGGTGCTGACCCCAGTGCTCTTCCCCCCCAGGATTGAGGAGGAGCTGGGCAGCAAGGCTCGCTTTGCTGGCAGGAACTTCAGGAACCCTCGTGTCAACTAAGTGTGGAGCATCGGCCCCCTTCTGGTTTCCAGCACTAGTCATTTACTTTAGCTCACAGTTACCTGTTCTAGAAAGTTAAGGGCAGCTGAAGGAAAAGACCAGTCTGCAGGTCCTCTTTCCCCCCCTAGATGATCCCTTCACCCAGTGTTTTCACCAACTCTGATCTGTTAATTGTAATGCTCTACTGCTTCTGTAGAACAGTCCCTGGAGGGGTTCTGTGTATTCAACACCCTCAGGGGTCATGACATTGTGACTCTGGGCATAAACACTTTAGTTCCTTTCTCTGCCTGTCAATGTTTGGAGCTGTGTGATTTGCAGTGCAGTAAGAGGTACCTGCAGACAGGGAGGGTAGTGTTTTTACATGTGATAAATAAAAGCATCAAACAACCCAACAATGTGTGGCTTTGAGTTATTTGGAGGAGACTGAGGGGCAAGAGATGTTACAGACCATCCCATTCCATGCTCTGCCAGGGGCAGGGACACCTTCCATTACCTCAGGTTGCTCCAAGCCCTGTCCAACCTGTCCTTGGACACTTCCAGGGCTGGGGCAGCCACAGCTTCTCCAGGCACCCTCTGCCAGGGCCTCCAGAGCTGCTCCTCAGCCCTTGGGCTTTGCTGGAAGGTGTAACTTGGGTTGAACCCAGACCTGCACTTTGGTTTTTGCTCTCTGAACATCCACAGACCATTTTTCCCAGGGGAGAAGGAAAGACCTGAGAGCACTTTGAGCTGTGTGAGGGCAGGACCAACAAAAGGTGCTGAGCTGATACTGGATTTAAACCCCTTTGCCTTGTTCAGGCTGAGGCTCTGCTGGTTGTGCAGGGCAGGGAGAGGTGGCACAGCATATGGCAGGGGCTCAGTCACTGCTTTTGGAGAGGAGAAAGAATTCCTTTCTCCTGGCTTTGCCACGAGTTTGTTCAGTGTTTCTGTCCCCACAGAGGTTCTGTTGTTACTCTTGTGGTCACTGTCAGAGCAGCATCCCCAGAACTGGGATCAGAGTCCCTTTCCAGTCAGGAAAAATCAAATTATTACACAACCGAGGGAGAAGTTGTCTAAGCCAGTTCTTGTGGGTTTTTTCCTTTCTTTTTTCTTTTCCATAATGGCAGATTTGTAAGAAAAATACTAATTTCCGATTCACTTAGTGCCTGTTCCTGACCTTTCAGCTGCAGGAAACGATTCCCTGTGGTTGGAATGTTCATTATCCTCGAGGGGCACAGCGGCGCCCCCCGGTGGGCGCTGCGGGCGTTGCAGCGCAGCGTTCCAAGTCAATTTTACATCTCTTAAATCGCAAGGTGGGAATGTTAAAGCCACTGGTGCTGCAGGGAATGTGTCACCGTTACCTTAAACCCCGGATCTTAAAGGATATTGTCAGTTCTAGTCTGGGAAAAAACCAACAGATTTTATTTCAATGGCTGCTGAGGGGTAAGGATGGGGTGTTGTGTCCCCAACCAAACGTGTGCCAGGGGAGGACAGTGGGGAGCAGAGTGCTCTGTGAGGAGCAAAGGCAGAGCAGAGCTGTGTGTGAGCTGCTGGGAGGGCCTGGGGTGAGGAGCAGCTGTGCAGGGATGGAGCACAGGGAGATCTGGCCTGTATTGATCAGTGGTTTTAACTAGAACGACTCATCTGCTTTTGGTGATTCTAAAACACCTCATCTCGTGTGAGGATTGGAGAAGCTGCAGCCCCAGGAATGCTGGACATCCCTCATATGGGAAATGAGGTTCTGGCATCTCCCCTGTACCTGAAACCATGGAGGGAGGAAGGGCATGGTGTGTAATGCAGTGCTGTGATTATCCCTGCGCACAGCTGCCCCCCAGAACCTCCCCAGTGTCCAGTGCAGTGAAAACACCCCTTTGCTGTGTCTCCTGAGGAGATTTGTCTCCCCTGTCAGGCTCCTCCTAAGAAGAGCTTTGCTATAAATACCAGATTTGCCAGCCCCAGCTCAGCACAAGGGAAGAGCCTCCTCTCACACTGATTTGTCCTTTCCCAAGGCTCTGGGCTGGTTGCACTCGTGGCAGATTTGAAGCACAGTGCACTTTTCACACTTAGCTGATCTCTGAATTAGACCTGTTAAATGAATAAACCAGCTAATTACACACAAATCCTATCAAGGGATTTTTGCCTCCCTCCAAGAGGGAAGCCTGCAATATATGCAGGATGCTTTGGGAAGGTTTTCAGCAGGGCTGTCTCTCACCTGGTGCTTCAGTCAGGTCCAAATGCTCAACCCACCTTAGCCAGGCCTCTATTTCCACTTGGTGATTTGCTTTTAGTCAGCATAGGAAGGCAAAAAGAGCTGGGAAATCAGGTCACTGGTTGCCATAAATTGACAAAGCCCTGAAGGGCACCGAGACTGGGATGAACTGAATGACACGAGCAGGGCCTGGCACCGGGGCAGCTGCACCGACCTGCGGGGAACAGCGAGCTGGAATCCTGCTCCGTTCGGATGAATAGCTCAGTCCCAGCTCTGACAAAAGACCCTTCCACTTCTGCTGGTTAAAACACCGCGAATGGAGCATTAATTCATTACCGTTCACACCCTGTCAGTGCAAGGGGGAGAGAACAGTTACAGGTCAATTAAAGGCGTGTCGTGCCTTAAAATAAACCAGGGAATGGCGTGGAAAGCGGCAGGGTCAGAGCATCGCTGGGGTTGGAGAGTCACGAGCCGGGGAGATGCTCCTGAACTGCCTGTTCCTGCCTGAACCCGCCCCGCGGGGTCAGAGCTGCGCTCCTGTCCCATCAAACCGCTTACATAAAGCTTTCAAGTTAAAGCTCAGAGAGTATTTGGGCCAGAGCAGCGAGGTGCTTCCAGCTGCAGAGCTTCAGGCTCTGCCTAATGAGGCTGCAGCGTTGAAAGGAGTCCCTTGCAAAGGAAGAAAAGACCCAGAGTGGGTGAGTGCTGAACGCGGGGCAGGGTTTGGAGAGAGGAATTTTGAGTGTGTTAGAGAAAAGTGAATGGTTGGTAACGCTGTGTGTGTTTGGAGGGAGGGGAGTAAGTGAATAGGGAGCAAGATTTGATTGCTGGAAACAGAGACCTAAACCTGCCGTGCTGGAGAGGGGAGAGATGTGTCTGCTCCTTAATCAGGGCTCGGCTCCTGCTGCACAGCTCCTCACCTTTCCGTGCTGTCCCCACGGGGCTGTACTCCAAAGGCTGTGCTTTGTAACAGAGAGCAAATGTAGCACAGCCAGTGGCTTTATTACTGCAATAATTTGCAGGGATGGCACTCCTTGGAGCAGAGGAGGCATCAGCTCAGCAAACACGAGCTGGGAGGCTGCTCTGGGAACAGCAGCCTGGCTGAAAGCAGGGCTGGAGGGAGAAGTGGGGCCTGATGAGCAGAGGGGAAAGGCAGGAAGGGCTTTCGGGAGCTGTTCAGGTAACAGGATTTCTAACGGAGCGATGCAAAGGACTGGGATGGGAAGGATCCCTCATTGTCCTCTGGCTCTGGCTCTGGGGGTGTAGAGGTGGCTTTGCTGCTTTGAAGCCCAACCTACTCTGAGCATTAATGTCCTACTGTTGGTTTCTGGGTCTGGGACAGGCCCTGTCTCTCAGAGTCTGTTCTGGACAGAAAGGAATGTTGCCATCCCTCTGTAATCCTGAGCAACCAAATGATTCAACATTTGTCTTTCTTGCTGGACATTTGCCCCTGGTGTGGAGCGAGGACATCACTCAGAACTTCCCTCTCTGAGGCTGGGGCTGTGCAAGGCACATTTTCCCATCCTTTGGTTATTCTGGACCACACCCAGATCCTGCTCCCTCCTTTTCTCGGCTCGTGGCTGTCCCACACGGCCGGGCTGCACCTCCCTGGTGCTGTCAGGAGCTTGTGGGGTCACCCTGTGGGGCAGCAGAGCTTTGTCCCCTGAGCAAAATTGCTCTCTTGCTCCCTTGTCTCACCTGTGCCTTGGGCTGGGTGACACTTCCCAGTGAGGTGGGGAGGATTCCTCAGGCGATTTTGTGCAGTGCTTTGAAGATAACAAGGGCTGAGGGGAAAAAAGAGATGGTGCTTGAAATGGAAATTTCCCCGTTTCTGTCTCTCTGTTTTCTCTCCTTTCAGAGAAGCACATTCAGATGTGCCATCAAAGGTTGCAGTGCTGCAACACCAGGGAAAGAGCAGCTCCAAGGGGAGGTGGGAGCCAGACACCTCCTCCTGGAGGAGCAGCTTTGTGGTGGGAAGGATGGAAATGCAAATCTGAAATCAATGCCTCTCTCTCTGCCTTGAAGGCTTGGGCCATTTGTAACAGCTTAAAGTGGAGTCAGTCACTTAGGACAAGGAGGGGAGTTGTAAATCCATTTACTGCTTTCTGCACTGCAGGAGAGGCAGTGGATTTATAGTGGGAATGCAGTGAGTGCACAGATGAGGAGTTGCACATTAGCAGCAGAGGATGGCTCAAAAATACCAGAGCAGACCTTTGAACCACCAGAGAGCACAAGGCCTTGGGGCCCAGAGGGACTGAGCAGTTTTTTGGGCTCCTCTGCCCTGCCCTGCCCTGCCCTGGGTGCCCATCAGGGCACGGAGGTGTCTGTGCCCTGTGCCCTTTGGTTCCCTGTGCTTGTGCTCTCACTGTGGTGGCAGCACAAACTGTTGTGGCTCCCCTGGAACCTTCCCTGCCCTCCAGGGGATGGGCAGCTGTGCCAGGAAAGCAGGGCACTTCCCAGGGGGATGCAGTTCAGCCTCCCCAGGCAGCAGGTGAATCTGTCACAGCTCAGGAGTTGGGGAGGCTCTGAATTCCCTCCTGGAACCCCTTTCTGCCCGGTTTGGCAGGACCCTGTGCCTTGTGGAGCCACCCCTGTGATTCCAGAGCTCCTGAAAGCCCCTGGGGCTGTGCCAGAGCCATCCCACCCTGGCAGAGCTGGAGGCTGCCCAGCTCTGCAGCCTGAGCTGGCACACTCAGCGGATTGCACACCCACCTCTATTCTCAGCAATCAATTGGTAATCAGTTGATTCTGAACAATCTATTGGTATTAACCAGGAGAAATGCAGGAATGAGCCAGCTCTGTGCATGTGCCAAGGCTTTGGCTGGCAGTTCCCTGTGCAGAATTCCAGGAGTGTGGATTGAATGGGAAATGCCATCACTCTGAGCTGTGTTGGGTCCCTGCTGGGCCTTGCACAGGCATTGCAAGGGCAGCATCTTATGGACAACTGATTTTCTGCTGGAAAGGAGATTGATGCACCTCTAGTTTTGCTGTGTGTGGCTGTACAAGTGGATCTAAATGTGCCTGTGCAGTTCTGTGTGTAAATGTGCCCAGTTAGTCCTTGGTGCCCAGTGGTTACTCAGACATGAGGCCATGAGGCTTCAAAGGGAAAAGGTACCACAAAAGACAAGGAAAACACCCCCAAAGCCTCTCTGGTGGTGGGTCCCTTTGGCAGGTCCTGCCTCAAAGGGCTGCCCTCAGGCTATGGTGCTACAGCCCAAAAGCTGCTTGAGGTTGAAAGCAACTGGTTGTGTTTTGTCCCCTTGGCAGATTTGATGTGGTGTGTGGGACTATCCCAGGTATGAGCAGGACCCAGAGCTGAGCATCAGGGGGTGCTGCAATTAATCCCTCTCATGAGGAAAGACTCATTAGCCATGAGCAGCTCCAGCAGTGGGGACTGGAAGGTGCACAAATGCCTCGTTAGACACGTCCCAGTTCTGCAGATGGTCACTTTGTCCTCTCCCTGAGTGCCCTGGAACGTGCCCAAGCCCACAAAGAGCAGAGGAAGGATTGTTGGGGCTGATGCTTTTTGTTCCCTTTCAATGGGATTTTTTTCCCTTTGCATGGCTCACATCCTGGGCTTTGATAAATGAGTCTCCCCAGACACTGTGGTAAGCCAAGCTCTGCTAATATTCATTATGCAGAACCCACTAGGAAATGCTCTGAGTCAGGGAAATGGAAAACCTTTAAAAGATAAAAAGGGTTTAAATTTTTTTTTATCTATATATATATCTATATAATGAGGAAAATAATTTCTAACATTTTGTGTTTCTGAGGTGGGTTAGAATATTAGAAATATTAAAGGCAGAAATGTCAGGGTTGGATGTGCTGGGTGTTGGAGAGCACAGGAGGGGCTGAGCATGGAAATGGGACCTGGGGCTTCTCCTCCACATCCCTGGGCATGTGGGACACCTGCAGGGCCATGCTGGGACTCCAGCATCTCAGGGGGCTTTTCCAGCCTATTCCACCATCCCTGCATTCCAAACTTCCCAGCAAAACACAAAGGTTGAGCCCAGACCCAGCAGGATTTAGGCCCCAGAAAGTTGCATTCAGGGGAATCAGGAGTCTGATTTCTAAGAATTTGAGGGAAGCCACCAGGGTGGAGGCTGCAGGGCACACCTGAGCCCGGGGGTTTCCATCCCATGATAAACACCCAGGAGCATCCTCCCCTTCCAGTGGCCCCACAGGACACCAAGAGCATCTGTTCCAGTCCCCACTGACCGGTCAGCTCAGCCTGTCCTGTTGGGAACTTGTTCCTCCAGCCCCTGAAAAGTTGCATCAGAACAGGGAATAATGTGCTGCTTCAGAACAGCCTCTGCTGGGCCCTCAAAGGGCTGGGAATACACCCAAGTGGATTTAAATCTCATTTCCATTACTCCTGCTCTCCTTGCAAGCCATTCAGCCCGTTTTGAGCAGAGCTATCTCTGTCCAGGAGGAGTTCCCAAACATCCAGAGCATTGTCCTTCGAGTGGTGTGAGACTTCCAAAAACTTCTCTGGTAATATCTGTGAAAAGGAGATTTTTCAATTCCTGAGATTTCTACAGCAAACAAAACAAAGCAGAACCCCCCAAACCCAACAGTTTTTCAGCTGAAGGGCTGGTGTTGAGATATGACAAAGGGAAAGGAAGAATCTAATCCTTTCCTGGGAGTGGAGTCAGGTCATCTGTAAAAGCCTCCCCCAATATCTGCCCAACTAATCGCTGCATTGACATTTGCCTCTTTCATTAGAGCTCCCTTTTCACTGCACTGCTGAGGTTACAACCTGCCTCATCTGTCATGCTCAAGGACTGGGTTGTAATTTCATGACTGTAGAATAATAATAATCAAGAAAAAAAAATCTCCCTTATTTTAACGAGTTGGGTTTGAAATTGTGTTCACAGAAATGGGACTTCATGGTTTCTTGTCAGATTTTTTCCCTCATATATTTTTGTTTTATTCTAACAGAATGAAACAGATACTAAAAAAAGAGCCCTGTTAAAAAAAGAGTTGATTAAAGAAAGTTATGAATGTGTGAGGATGTTCCCTTCAAACATGCTGGGTTCTGTTTACTAACAATAAATGACAAAAAACTGTGGTGAGCACACCCTGGAGTGGGATGTGATCTCCAGGTTGGCAGAGAGGAAAGAGGAACAGAAAGAAAGAGGCCACTGTGGAGAATTTACCCACCCCAGAGAGAGAGAGGAGAAAGCTGAAGGCAAACCCTCCACCCTGGCTGCTCCTGCAGTTTTTAACACTTCCATCCAGAGGCCAAGGAACATGAAATTGTAATTAGCAGAGGAAATAGCAGAGATGGAATCACACTCTGTCAAGGACAGGCTCAGAGCAGGCTCTGCAGTGGCTGTGTCAGACTCTGAACTGATGTGCATTTTTGGACTCTTATCTAAATTAGTTATTAAACACAATCAGCTCCGTGGCTCCCCCTCTGCTGGAACGGCCCCAGGTTGGGCTGGGGATAAATTCCTGCTGTATGTTCAGGGCAAAGGACCAAATTCCTGTGATGTGCAGCCCTCAGATGGATCTTTGTGTGCCTCTCCCAGGGAGAGCAGCTCCCACTTCCCCTGCTGAGGGCAAGAACAGCCTCAAACTTCTCCCTGGGATTTTGGGCACCAGCAGAGTGTGCAGGGCCAGCAAACAGCTGAGGGCAAAATCTGCCCTGACACAGCCAAGTGTCTTCTCAGAAAGAAGATCTAATTCCACATGAAAATTCTCAGATCCTGGGAAGGGTGTGTGAGTTCCCTCCCAGCCGTGGGATTTGTTTTGCTGGCCTGGGCATGAGAGGTGAGGTTAATATTAAATAACAGCTCTGCTCTATTTTCAGCCCTGGTACCTTCACATTATCTTGTCTAAAAATGTGATAGCTCAGAGATGAAGCAGCTTAAAAAACGTCCTAAGTGACCAAGTATTGTATTAATTGCCCCTGAGTAATTTGGAATTCTGCTGCTGTGTGAATTCCTCGCTGCACAGAGCAGGAAGGAGCAGCATCAGCTGTTTATCCAGCAAAGCATCATCTTAACATTCAGGGCAGGAACAGCAAGAGCAGCTCAGTGTGACCAACAGGAGTGAGAGCCTGGCAGGGTGGCTGGGCTGGAGGCACAGAGAGCCCAGGCCTGGCACAGCCAGGAATTGTGCCCCTCCAAACACAGGGACCCACCCAGTGCTGCTCTTTGCTCACTGAGTCAGGGGGACAAGGGGAAACTCGAGGCAGGGTGGGCACTGCCCAGGGAGGGAGGGAGGGAAGGGTGGCCTTGAGTGTTGTGTTGAGTTCTGGGCCCCTCAGTTGAGGCAAGAGATTGAGGGGCTGGAGCGGGGCCAGAGAAGAGCAACGAGGCTGGAGAAGGGAGTGGAGCACAAGTGCTGTGGGGAGAGGCTGAGGGAGCTGGGGGTGTTTGTGCTGGAGAAGAGGAGGCTCAGAGGTGACCTCAGCACTGTCTGGAAGTGCCTGAAGGGAAGTTGTGGCCAGGTGGGGGTTGGTCTCTTCTCCCAGGCACTCAGCAATAGGACAAGGGGGCATGGGGGGCTCAAGCTCTGCCAGGGGAAATTGAAGTGGGAGAGCAGAAAAAACTTCTTTGCAGAGAGAGTGCTGAGGGATTGGAATGGGCTGCCCAGAGAGGGGGTGGATTCCCCATCCCTGGAGGTTTTTAAGCTGAGATTGGCCATGGCACAGGGTGGGCTCGGGGACCTTGGGAGTGTTTTCCAACCTGAAGTTTCCTGTGGTTCTGTGCCTGCAGCTGCGGTGCCAGGGCAGGGCCAGGCTGTGCTGGGGGCTCAGCAGGGCAGGGGCACACCCCAAAACCAGCCCCTGGGCCAGCTGTGCCAGTGAACACATCCCTGAACCACTGAAGGGGAGGGGAGGGGAAGGGGAAGAGAAGGGGATGGGGCAGAAAGGGATGAGGAAGAAGGAAAAGTGGGGCAAAGGGGATAGGGAAGGGAAAGAAGGGCTGGGGAAGAAGGGGAGAAAGGGTGGGGAAAAGGGATGGGGAAGAGGAAGGAGGGGATTAGAGGAAGAAGGGATGGGGGGCAAAGGGGATGGGGAAGAAGGGAATGGGAAAGGGAGGGGAATGAGGGGGGGAGAAGA
>VWZD01007401.1:838090-880047 GCA_013396695.1 Sakesphorus luctuosus | reverse complement strand
GACGAAGTGCCCGGTCGGAGCCGGGGGTGCCGGGGCTGGGCTGGCTACCTGTGTGTGTTTGGCTTTTCATTTATTTATTTTTTATTGTATTCCTTTATTTTATGTCTTTATTTCTTCATTTTATTTCTTTCATTATTTTAGTTTTTATTTCTTCTCCATTTTATTATTTTTTTTCTTTATTTTCTTTAGTTCTTTATTTATTCTCTATTTTTTAATTTTTTTCTTCATTTCTTTATTCTCTATTTTATTTCTTTTCTTTCCTTTTATTTATTTCTTTCTTTTCTTTCTTTCTTTCCTTTCTTTTGTTTATTTCTTTCCTTTTATTTATTCTTTTCTTTCATTCATTTCTTTCTTTNNNNTTCTTTTCTTTCATTCATTTTTTTTTTTTCTTTCATTTCTTTCTTTATTTTGTTTCTTTTATTTCTCTATTTTGTAGGGTTTTTTTTTTTTTGTTGTTCTCTGTTTCTTTATTGCTGTCGTGTCGTGTCTGCCCTGATGCTCGCCAGAGAGATGATGCTCTCAGGAAAAGGTTTTTAACTTGTTAACCTCCTGAATAAACGTGATATATGACTTAGATCTCTGACTTCCACCGAGAAAATCGAGTGAGCTGTGGAAAACACACACACTTGTTTTCCTGTGTGTCGGGGGATGGAATTATGAAATGAAGATTTTATGCAAGTGGATTTAATCACAGTATTTGCAGTAGCACAGGAAGGGGGGGTGGTTCTTTCTTTTTTTTTTTTTTTTTTTTTTTGGTGTGTTTGTTTTGTTTTGTTCCCTTTTCACCTTCCAAAGCGCCAACAGAAGATGCCCAGAATCAGAAAAGTAGGAGGAGGGAGGTAGACCAACACTGGAAGCTTCATTCCTAAACTGGCTGCTGGAGAAATGGCTGGGAAGAAAACAATCTGATTCATTGTTGAGGTGTCTGTGCCCTCGGATTTATTTTCCCAGGCTGCTTGCAGTTCTTTTGGTTTGCTGCCTCCCTGGGCTGAGTTTTTCCTCGAAGCCAGTGGCGTTCCTGGAGCTGAGCAGCTCGGGGGGTTGTTGTGCAGGCAGAGCCCGCTCTTTGATGGCTGTTTATTCCTGCCTTACCTTGGCCAATTATCGAAATCAAAGGGGTTATTTTGCTGCTGAATTGAGGAGCCTCAGCCCCTGGTTCTTGGAGTTAAAATGTAATAAAAATGCTTTGTGGGAGCAAATCTACCAGGCATAATTCAGGTGGTGTCTCTGTTGTTAAATGTGGATTTTAACCAGATAAAAATGAGCACTGTGTCAAAAGGAGTTGGTTGTAAAAGGCACACGTCTAATTTTTGAATGATGTGCAAGGTCCAGCGTTTTGTTTTGTTGCTCTTGCACTGCCAGGCGAACGTTTCGGGTCTTTCTCTCTTTTGTACTCAGCTGCCTTAGAACTGAGCAATCCATGGTGGTTCAGAGGCGTGGAAGCCTTTCTATAATAATAATAAAAGCACTTCTGGGAAATGCGGCTCCTCTCGGTTTCGCTGCTCCGCTTTGAGCCTCCGATCCTGGCCTGGGCTCGGTGTGGTGGCCCGGGCTGGGCACTGAGCTGGGCTCGGGGTTTGTCCCGGCGGGCCGAGCGGGGGCCGCTCACACAATGCCCAGCCCGGAGCTCATTGTTCTCCTGCCAACGCTCCGCTGGGCTCGGGACTGGGCTCTGCTCGCACACGGCCCGCTTTGCCTCCCAGCACTGCCAGATCGGGGGCGGGAAGCCTTTGCTGCCTCTTTTCCTCCCTCCCCACAACGGCCTTTTGGTACCTTGGAAAAAGGAAATAGTAAATTAGAAGCTGAAGGGCGCCAAAACATTGTGTGTGTTTTGTCTCCTCCTCCCCTCCCAGCGCTGGCTGCGATGGATGTGGAGAGGAGGGAGCACATGAGGTGAGACTCGGAAGTGCACTCCGCTGAACCCCTCGCAACTTTCCTTCATCTGCCGCCTTCTCCCCTCCAAATGAACCCCCCCAACCGGCCTGAAATAAAAATTGCTGCATTTCAATCGGCTTGGGGTTGTTTGGTGTGGAGGGGTGTGTGCCAGGAAAGTGCTGGCAGGGGGGAGAGGGCAGAGAAATGCACTGGGTGACAAAAGGAAACGTGCAGAGATTGACTTCGGTGTGGATGTGGTTGCCATTCTTTGTTGTTCAAAGGCTTTTGTTTTCACAGCAGCGTCTGTAAAAAGGCCAAAACCAGTTGTGGAATTGTAGGGTATCTGGAGTTGGAGTGGACCCCTGAGGATCAGGGAGCCCTTGCAGGACTGGGGTGTGTTTGTGTTTGTGTTGAGGCTGTGAAGGAGCAGCTGCTGCACAAGGGGCTGAGATTTTGGGCCGTGGCTTGTTGGGGATGGTGAAATCTCAGCCAGCTCACTGGTGACTTCAGCTGGCTGGTGATACTGAGGCTGCAGCAGTGGGTGAGCAGATAACATGTGGGTGTTGAGGAGAAGTTGCCAGAGTGCTGGATCCTGTGGAAAATAGGAAGCAGTGACTGTCACAGTTTAATCAGGAGGCCTCCCAGTTTTGGGTTTGACTCTTCAGCTGACTTCAGTGTGTAATTGGGGTAAATGACTTCATTTTCCTTACCTGAATAACATGTGGTGGTGCCTCTGGGTTGAGGACACTTTTTTGGGTGTTTTTTTCCCACTCCCATGACTTTGGTGTGGCCAGGGATGTTCATTGTGTGCAGGAGGGCTGTGCTGAGAGTCCAGAGAGTGCAGGGAAATCCTTGGGCTGCTCTCTGTGGCTCTGAGACTCCTGTGCCAGGGGAATGTGTCCTGTGGAGTGACAGAGAGGGATAACTCTCCATCTGGACAAAGCTTTGCAAAACAGGAAGCATTCCTTGGGCAGAAGAGGTGAGTGGAACCAGGAGAGACAGACCTGCCTTAACCAGTAATTAGGTAGCTGGATTAACAAATAGTGATTTGTTTGCACCCAGGGATTTGGTTTGCCCTGGGGGGATTGTTTGCATGCAGAGCCCATCCTGGGGAGCTGTGGGGATGGATTCAGTGCTGCCACAGCAAAAGGTGAATAACCAGCAACATTCAGGAGCATCAGGAGAGACGGTGTGTGTGTCGTTGAAGCTGTGCCAGGGGAGGTTCAGGCTGGATCTCAGGGAAAGGTCCTTCCCCCAGAGGGTGGTGGGCACTGAGCAGGCTCCCCAGGGCGGTGGGCACAGCCCCGAGGCTGCCAGAGCTCCAGGAGGGTTTGGACAACACTCTGAGGGACAGAGTGGGGGTGTTGGAGTGTCTGTGCAGGGCCAGGGGTTGGACTGGATGATCCCTGGGGGTCCCTTCCAAATCTGTGATTCTCTATTTGTTAATGCTGATTACAGATTCAGAGAGAAAGATTGGCACTCTGATGTTGCAGTTTAATAAGTGACTTGTTTTAACAACACTACAAATGCATCTCAGTGTTCTGGCTGTGCTTGGCCCCTAAAGGAGTTGTTTCCCCCTGGGGAGTGGGAGGGGAGCAGGTGTGCTGTGACCCAGGGAATCAGCAGGGCTGTGGCAGGGACACAGCACAAGGTGTGTTGTCCTCTCAGCTCCTACACTGAGATGGCCTGAGGGTGGCTTTGATGTCATTATGAGCCATATTTAAGGGCACTGGAAGCTCCAGTAACAGGCTGCACTCTGCGTTGTTGGGATGTGAGTACAGTGCTCGAATTGTAATTAATTTCTAGTTTAAAAGAATGATGGCAGTTGGAAAACAATTAGTTATTATGTGGTCCTCAAATGAGATGAGGGAGCAACTACATAAATTAAGAAAGGGTGGTTGGGGTTGGAGTTAACCATTAAAAAACCCCAAACTCAAACCAACCAACTCTTAAGTTTCTAATGTACAGGTTTGTGTGGGTTTTTTAGGATGGTGTCCTGGTTAGACCAACTATTTTTGATGTTCAGCTATTTTTCACTCTGGTTTTGCCACATATTGCAGTTGTTTCAGTTGCATGAAGTCTAAACAAATCATCCTGCTTGACTTAAAGGGATGCACTCTCTGATTTTTAGCTCAGAGCTTAAAGCTAAATCAATAGGCTTAAAATACGGTGTATTTTAAGAGAAAACCTCTCTTTGAACCATAACAGAACAACTCCCCTATTGATTGGAGACCTGCTTATTTAATGTGCTTTTTTTTAAAGCTGCCTGAAATGAAGCTTGGAGGGAAAGGATGTGGAGAGAGGGACACTGGGAGGGGGTGAGACTGGCAGGGCCGGTGTGGGGAGAGGGACACTGGGAGGGGGTGAGACTGGCAGGGAAAGGATGTGGAGAGAGGGACATTGGGAGGGGGTGAGACTGGCAGGGCCGGTGTGGGGAGAGGGACACTGGGAGGGGGTGAGACTGGCAGGGCTGGTGTGGAGGGTGGCACAGGGAAGTGAGTGAGATCACAGGCAGTTTGGGAATGGCTTTTGCTGCCAGATCTGAGCTCTCCTTGCAGGGTGGGAGGTGTTGGGGAGCAGGAGCCACAACGCCCCATTGTGCTCCTGCCCTTGCTGTGCCAGCAGCGTTTGCCACGGGCTTTGCTCCTGTTGGTGGCTGTGCCCAACTGCTCCTTTCACAGAGGCTGATGGGGGAACAAAGGAGCAAACAAGATCTGAATGCTGTGCTGGCTCCTTGTGCTTTACAAGTCTGCAGGGGCAGGGATTGCTGTAAGAGACTGAAAAACACACACAGATGGGAATATTAGCTGGCTGTTCCCCTTTCAAAAGGTGTTGTGGGGTTTGTTTTTGTTGTTATTTTTGTTTTTAATGCAAATGGCTGTTAGTTCACTGAGCAGCCAGAATTGGACCTTGACCTAGAGAAAAGTGAAACTAGTGGGATGCAAACATCACCTTCCCCTCTCTGCCCAGTGGGGATAATAATCACCTTTTCCTGTGGAATTCTTAGGAATGTGTACATGGAATGCAGCTCTCAAAGCTGATGGTGTTTCCCTGAATTTGAGACATGAAGGATTTATTTGTATTTGGCATCTTAATTCTGCTAAAAGTGCAGCTCTGCAAATGTGGGCCAGTTTAGGTGTTACATAAATTTGATAGATGAAAAAAGTAAATTCTGATGATTAAGTTACTGAAAAATGGGTGATTCTTTGAGCATGGAGGTTCTTTTATTCTTCCCACAGAACACAAATGAGAGGGCAGTTCACTCTGGTGAGATTCAGGGCAAGGGGAAGAAAATGAGAGCTCGTTAATTCTGAGGTCTTAGTTAATCTATGTAGTTAATCTACTTGTCTAGAATAAAAAAAGTTTCCATGGTATTATTAATCCCTGGTTCTGTGAGTCTATTTTGGCCTGTTTCAGATGTGTAATAACAGGATTTCTGGTTTTTGATGACTGATGTCCCATGATCTGTTCTGGTGCAGGCAGTGAAGGCCGTGCTGTAAATTCATTTTCATGACCAGCAGGACTAATGAAGTTTCTGGTTCAGTATTTCTGCTGAGGAGACAAGAGCTTGGAAGTCCTGAAGTTTGTCCCCTCCCTCCCTGTTACCAGTTAAATCCTCTTTTCCCCCCTGTTTTTCCCCCCAGCTGAGGGCACAGTCCCGTGGCTGTGCCAGGGGGGATTTGGCTGCCAGCAGAACTCCAGGGGCTCCTCTGTCTGGCCGGGCCTTACTGGGGATGTCATTAATTAGAGAGGTTTTTCCTATCCATCTGCTGCCCTGCACAAAACTCTCAGGAATGTTGGGTATTGCTGAGCTGAGTGTCGTGGCTGGGTGGAAACTCATTACCCACCACAAGTTCTTGGCATGAAATAAAGAAGAGGATGAGGGAACTGGGGAGGGGGGAGAGGGGGAAGTGAGGGGAATTGGGGAAGTTTGTTTGCTCTGAGAAACTGGGTTAAAGAGAGAGAAAGGAAGTTGTGTCATCCAGTGCTAATAAATATTTCTGTCTGTGTGATGAGCAGTGGCTCCTTTATGTTGGTCCTTTTCATGTGGTCAGCTGGTTTGGGGTGGAAACAGGCAAGTTATTGGGCACTTGGCTCCTCTTCCTGCAGTTTTTCCTGCCTTTTTTTGGAGCATTGTGAGTGTCAGCAGGTCTGGGAACAGACCTCTCCTACAGCTCTGGGTAAAACACAAAGGGGAAACATTCTTGTTATATATTATCCTGAAAATAAATAAAAACATTAAGGAGCAGAATTTCTTCTTGGTGAGAAATCAGTGTTAAGATTTTTAGAAAAGCAAATTTCTGTTTGGTTTGCCAGGAGTCTGTGTGTGTGTTCACACCAATTCTCCCACAATTGAATCTTTATCTGAAGTTTCCCCAAATTCTTTTTAGAGGACTAAAACATGATGGGTCTTATTTGATCTCAGACACCTTTCAAGTGCTATATATTCCATTCTTAGGCAGATACTGTTTGTTAAACTCTGGAATTTTGTCCATGGAATTGTGTTTCTGTGACTGTGTGTAGGGCAATGGATGGGGGATCTCCCTGGGGGCAGGGGGGATTGTTGGGGGATTATTTTAAACCTGAGCACCTCCAATAATTACATTAGCAGTGCTATATAAAGCAGGGTGATCCAGACTGGAGCGTTTTGGGGTGGTGGAATAGAGAATTAAACAAGAATATGATGGTTTCTCTCAAAGCTTACTATTCTGGCAACCAGTTTATTTCCACCAGTTTATTCCCAACCAGTTTATTCCCTGGTTTGAAGAAAATGGCAAATTGAGTTAGTAATTAACTGTGGATTCCAGGCTGTGAGGGGATCAGCAGCTTTGTGCTAAATATCAAAGCTATTAAATAAATAGATGTGTTTAAGGATGATGAATCTTCTTGACCAAGAGCTCTCTGCCAACACCCACTGGGGCCTGCAGCACGTGGTGGGGCTGCTGAAATGCCTCTTTATCCTTGCCTTGATTCAGGAGCCTCCATTCAGGCATGTTCAAATGAGAAGTGTCACAAATATGGAAGGAGAAAGTGCTGTACATGTGGAATTCCAGGGCTTCAAGGGTTGTATTTCCCTGAGAAACACCCAGGAAAAATAAAATCCTGGTGTCCAGGCAATCAGGACCTTCACATTGGCTTTGAATTAAGAAAGAGCACTTGGCATGTGGGGAGATTCTTCAGAGCAGCTGCTTCATCTTTAGGTGACCAAACCAGCCCAGTTTAACCAGAGCTGTGTGCCCAAACCAGCCCAGTTTAACCAGAGCTGTGTGTCCAAGCCAGCCCAGTTTAACCAGAGTTGTGTGCCCAAAGCAGCCCAGTTTAACCAGAGTTGTGTGCCCAAAGCAGCCCAGTTTAACCAGAGCTGTGTGCCCAAACCAGCCCAGTTTAACCAGAGCTGTGTGCCCAAAGCAGCCCAGTTTACCCAGAGTTGTGTGTCCAAACCAGCCCAGTTTAACCAGAGTTGTGTGTCCAAACCAGCCCAGTTTAACCAGAGCTGTGTGCCCAAAGCAGCCCAGTTTACCCAGAGTTGTGTGTCCAAACCAGCCCAGTTTAACCAGAGCTGTGTGCCCAAACCAGCCCAGTTTAACCAGAGCTGTGTGCCCAAAGCAGCCCAGTTTACCCAGAGTTGTGTGTCCAAACCAGCCCAGTTTAACCAGAGTTGTGTGTCCAAACCAGCCCAGTTTAACCAGAGCTGTGTGCCCAAAGCAGCCCAGTTTACCCAGAGTTGTGTGTCCAAACCAGCCCAGTTTAACCAGAGCTGTGTGCCCAAACCAGCCCAGTTTAACCAGAGCTGTGTGTCCAAACCAGCCCAGTTTAACCAGAGCTGTGTGCCCTGGTCCTGGCCTGGCTGTGCCAGGGTGGCACATCTTGCACACGAAGTGATGTCTCCACTAAAGATCTTCTAATGAGGTCTGTGCTGGAGACTTCAACACTTAATCCTCATTTTTACAAACTGGGAGTGAGATGCAGGAAATCTAATTTATGTCTCTGAGGTCATTCATTTTCATGAAACTTAATAGACCTGCCTCTGACTGCTCCTTAACCCACTGAATTATGTGACTTGCCTTCTAACCCTTAAGATGAGGAACTTTACTCAGTGATTCAACAAACTCAGTTATCTGTACACTTCAAGATTTCTGGGAGCCAAATGCCCAGCTGGGAAGTCGTCAGGAGATAAACTGGCTTACCTTGACTAATTTAACCTGAGCATTTAATTTTTAATTTCTTTAATTTGTAATAAGACTTAAACTGTAGGATTAGTGTTATGCCCTACACAAGTTTATTTGCTGTTACTGGGAACAAAATTGAAATGGGTGTGTTTTTAGTGAAGTAAAATTAATTTTCTTTCCTTTTTTGAGATCCTGCTGTGATTTGCCCCTTGTATCTGTGGTTAATCAGGGAAACCTGACTCTTGAAAGAAAACTTAGGCAGAATCCAAATTCTCTTCTGAGCTGCTGAAAGAGCCCTGGTTACTGTTTGAATGTTCCATCAAAGTCTGGAATACTGGAGGGGCAGCAGGTGAAAAGACAGTGGTGAATGTAGTGGGGGAATTTTAAGTTTTTTTTTTAATTGTTCCGATTCTTCAGGAGGTTCTGCCTTTATCAGTGACACCTTGTTACACCTCACATGTCCTTTGGCAGCTCAGTACAAATGCCTGTGCCTTGTAACATGGTAATTTTATACCTCTGCTTAGATTTTGTTTGTAATAATGCCAGTTTTGCTGCTGTAGACTTGGAGATTCCCCTGCTCTGCTTTGTTGGTGATTGATGTGAGTGTTTGAGGATGTGTCTCTTCTTCCCTGAGTCTCTGTCACTGTCACAGCTCACCTTCCAGGGCTGGCTTTGTCACACAGCCTGTAAACAGCATATCTGCTTCTTCTTCTGGCTGCAGAAAGTCATTTGATTCTCATTTCCTGCTTGTCTTCATGTTGAATAGCTCAGTCTTTTATTGTTGGGTTTATTGTGTAACTTGGTGCCTCTTTCGTGGCTGCGGAGTCGGGGATGGAACTGGCTCTGCCCCTTCTCGGGGCCATCCCTGCTCTCTGCAGCAATTAAAGTTCTCTTTCCCTGCGCTAATTATTCCTCAAATAACTCCTCCCACAGCTTTTGTCCCAAAGTACAGCCCAGCAAGGTGTGGAAAGTAATTACTTTAGTGTTTAGTCAAGTCTTCTGAGTGCCCACAAGTTCCAGGCATGCTTTGCTCTGCTGGGACTTTCTGAGCCCTCGTGTTGGATGTTCTTGGACACAAACGAAGCCTGGGAGGGATTGTTGATGAATGAGGCCTCTTGTTTGGGACATTCCCTTTGAAACTCAGCATGGTTCCTGTATTAAATCCCAAAGGGATTATAATTAGGTCATATCTCTAATTCCTGGAGATGCCAAAGGGTTGTGGTACCAGCAGCCAAGAAGAGAGACTGGAAGGATTGCACAGTGTTGATTCCTGACAGGAATTTGGATGTTGTTGGTATCCCAATATTTGGATTGTGCTCCAGACACTTAAAAAACCCCCCAAAACTTGTTGCATGACCCTGAGCTGAATTACTCCTTGCAGTTTTGTTTCTCTGCTTGTGAAATAGGTGTGAGGGGACTTTGTTATCAGGAAGTTTTATAGTTGTGAAGCAATAAGAAAATTTCTGTATCTGTTGACTTTGCTAATCTTAAAGTGTGTTTAACTTAGTTAAACATGACACGTTTCCTGCTTGCAGTGATCATGCCATGGGTGGTTAGTGCTTTAAAAACATATAAATAATGGTGTATTTGCCTCAGAGCCCCCCTGGGCTGTGTCCCTGGGGCTGCTCAGCTTCACTCGCTCACCGCACCCTTCAATTTAAGTCACGGTTGCTCTTCTGCTACTTTAAAGGCTGATTCTGCTGGCAACTTTATGTTGTATCTTTGCATCTGTTAGTTTGTGTCTTGATGTATCATCAGTAACTATTTGGTATTACTTGTCCATAGCCAAGTATTAAGGATTTTCTATACCAGCAGCTGTAGAAAATATCTAATTCTTTGTATTGAATGGAAATTATACTTATTGTCTTTTAAGTGCTTCTTCTGTTAGCTGTCAAATTTGAGTTATATTGATTTTTTTTAAGTTTTAGCATCAATGTCTGGCTTGCTGTTTTCTGTGGCTCTCAGAACTGTTTTATGCTGTAATTCCTGTACCTGAATCAAGTTTGCTTTTAAAACAAGCTTTGTAGGAATAACCAATGGTAACTTCTTGGCCCTGGGTTACTTCCTTGTGCTTCCAGCAGAAGAGAGAGGTCTTTTTTTTTCCTGAGTGCTGTCTCTGGGCATTCCTGGTGGGGAGCTCCTGTGCTCAGTGTCCCTCCTGTGACTAATTGGCTGTTTGCTCATTCAGAGCCCAGTTCTCAATCAATACTGGAAATATTCTGAGTAACATTCCCTCTGGCCCCTTAAAGGGAATGCAATTGGGATTTTGCTTTCACATGCACGAAGGTGAAGTTGGAAGTGCTGAATGAGCCTCCCAAGGTGGACAGGGGTGGGGTCACCCATTGGGAAGCTCAGGAAAGCCAGCAGGTTATTTCTTATGTCCATGCTTGGGTTTAATAAAAATATGTTCTTTAGAGGCTGCTTCAGTAGGAACACAATTTGAACCTCATTTCCATTTGGTTCTTTAGAATCAGACTGTGGTCCAGGGGGGGTCTGAGGAATAAGATCTGTGTTCTCTCTGAGCTTGGTCCCCCTCCCTGGGGAGAGGATGGCTGGGCTCCAGGGAGGAAAATCAGGCAGAAGAGGTTAATCCTTGCAGTGCAGAACACACTGATCCTTCTGTGATCCTGAGTTTGTGTTTCAGGTCCAACCAGGTGTGTTCTCTGTGGGGCTGGGTGTGTTTTGGAGCTTCTGTGGCCTCTCTGAGCAGCCAGTGACCAGCAGGAGAGGTGGTGGCTGTGGGGAGCTCGTGTCACGAGTAAAACCAAAATGTTCTTTCAACTTTAAAATAAAACTTACCCACAAACATCATCAGGGAGCATCTCTGGGGGCAAGAGGCTTTCCTTGTTTTATGAGAGTACTCAGGCATGTGTATGAATGTGCTTGAGTTGTTGAATGTGACTTATTTTTTCCCCTGCTGGTTGGAGTTTTTTGAGAGAAAATGAAGACAAGGTCCAGTGCATCCATTTGCCACGTTATGATGATACAGAAAGACACCAGACTTAAAAGGATCTTAGAAGCACCTCTTGAGTGTAGCAGCACAGCCCTTGTCTCCAGGGTTTGAGTTCATCCAAATGCATTAATGATAAAAAATACTGTAAATTTTGAAAGAAGAGGATTTTTTTTTTGCGGGCAGAACCTATTTGGGAGCATCACTTAAACATCCCTCTGAGATTGCTGCTGCTTAGTTCCTTGATGTTAACAGTTCTCAGGTCATCAGTTCCTACTTGCAGAAATAGGACTTCAGGGGCCAGTCATCCATAGCACAGTTTGACTTGTGCAGCTGTGGAAAAATGTCTCTGGTTTCAGGAGGCTGCAGATGGTGAGTGTTTGTCAGGAGGAGCTCGCAGAGCGTGGCACGTGCCTGATGTGCTGCTCTGGTGCCTTGATTAGCTGGGAATTTGGACTGCAGATAAATTGGCTGTCAGGGAGGGCTGCGAGTGTTGTCTCTATAGCACAGGACAATTTTTAGGGGTTTGTTGTTGGTTTGTTTTTATTTTTTTTAAACCACCGGCATCAAAACAAACCTTGAGTGCTCTGGGGACTGAGAGCTGGAATTGGAAGCTTTCACATTAGTGAGAAACTGCTTTGAGCTGAAGGGTGTGCAGAAAGTGTGACATTTGGAGGTAGCCCTGGGTAATGAAATGCATCAGATCATTTAAGAGGAGGGAGCTGGTAAATGCTGGTACAGTGAACATCTGAAGGAGCTGCTTTCCAAATGTGAAAGCACTTCCTGAGAGCAACAGCACCGGTGCCTGAGCCCTCTGGGGCTGCAGAACCAGCTGAATTACATTTGTCTGGGAAGATTAGGGGAGGATATTCCTGAAAGGACAAAGCCTTTGTACAGTCTGCCTTTTTTGATGATCCTGAGCTTGAGGAAACCCTCATTTCTCTGTAGTGGTAACTCATTCAGCTGTGTCTAAAATTTGATGCTCTCTTGTTGGAGGCAAAAATATTTGCTGTGCCTTCAGTTCTCAGTGAAGTGTCAGAGCTGAAACATGTTTGAAGGAATCTGTGTTAGATCACAAGGTTTAATTTTGCTTGCTTGTGCACTTTTTTTTTCCTCCAGCGTGGGATTTCTTGCTATTTTCTTGGTGTGAAAAGAGCCCATGCAGTGCCTTTCACAATCACAGTCTCATCCAAAAGAAAAATGGAAAAAAAAAAACCATGGAAAACTTCCTGGTTTGGGGAATGTGCTTCTCAAAACCAGTCACAGCTCACCTACACACCACTTCATTCTGTGTGTCAGGAGAGTTCATTAGAGATGGATTTACTCCTATATGTTAAAGAGATTCCTTTTGTGCCTTGGAGCGACTGTAAAGCTCAGGAATACACAGCTGGTGTTTGAGGTGAGGAGGGGATTGGGGTTTTGGCAGGTGGGCAGATGCCACTTCTGTGTTTGTGACAGGTTTGACTGTTGGCACCACATGGCAGAGTCAAATTTTGGACTTCATTATTCTTAGTCAGGGTAGAGAAGGGTTGGAAGAAAAATGGGCAAACTGAGTGGCCACTGTGTGGCCAGTGTTGACCTGCCTGGGCCAGTTAATCCTTGTCCCAGCTCTGAGGCCCTGGCTGTGGGCAGGGAAACCTTTCTGGAGGCTTTCAGGCAGTTTAAGGGTTTTCTGCCTGGGTTTAGAGGAAGGGGAAAGAGCTGTGGAGATGATTCCCAGGGGAGCTGGGGAGTGCAAACTGTATTTATTGGAGACAAGCCAGCTCTTAAACAGAACTGTAAAGGCCTGTCTCCTGATCAGCTTTAGAATGGGAAAAAAGCTCCCCAGTCTGAATTACAGGGCTCTGGTTAAATGATTACATGAGGTATGTTTAAAAATAGCAAATGTCTTCTATGTCCAGTCAAATAAAATCTATGTTGACTTCCATCTGACAGCCAAGTGACTCAAATTCTGTGTTTCTCGAAGGAAAATGGCTTTTTTTAAACTTCTGAGTAATGCCATTGTAGCCTGTAACAATGACTAATTTTGTACTGGATTTTCTTTGTAAGAGCAGGATCCATAACTCTGCAAGCAAAGCTTTAGTTCAGCTATTTAAAAGAGTTGTTTTGTGTATTTTTTAATGCTGTGCCAAGGCAAGTTAGAATTTGTGAGAGCTGTTTCTTCAGTGTGAAATGGTCTGTTGGATGTTTCTTTGCTGTGTTTCTGTGCACTTCAGTTTGCCAGATTAACAGGGCTATTAATAATAGCCACTCTTGCTCTTCCAGCCTGGGAGAGTTGGGAAGCATGGAGCTATATGTAGTTTGTATTTTTAATTAAACTTGTACTGGGATTATCTTGTATTACCAGCTACCTTCTAAAAGATTATGTTCATAAAAGGTTCATGAGTTGTTAAGTGGAAGAGATTAAAGTGATTGTTGGCATGTTAGGAGAATTATTTGTTGCCTACGCAGCATTTGTTCATAGCTTTAATTTGCCAGTAATGGCAGACAAGTAAAATGCAAGCATCTGAATTTTAAAATGTACACTGGCTGACAAACCCAGGCTGTATTTCAGAGTGATTGTCTTTTTTAGTAGTTTTTAATGTGATGTTTAGTTGTTTGGAAATACTGAGTGGAAGAACAGGGGTTTTTTTCAGTGCCTCTGCACTGATGATACTCTTAATGGTGTGCCCAGAAATGTATTGTATTAAAAAATGGAAAACCACTTAAAGCGTGGAGGGCACAAATGAGCACAAAGGAAGTGCTGGGCAGTTCTGGAGGAGATGGTTTCTCTCCCGGTGGCCTTGGACATCCTCGCTGTGCTGGTCATTTAATCAGTATGGGAGAGGTGTTGAAGGGATCCTGTGCTTGGATAGATAATGTCTTGGAGTGCGGAGCTCAGGATGATTTTATGCATCCCAATGTGTTTGGAATGAGCTGTGCGATGGGTCGGCGCAGTAATGAAGGAGCCGGGGGGTGTCTGTGCTGTTATCAAAGCCCATTAGCCAGTTTGGCTGCGCTTCAGTGCCCCTCATTGCTGGGCTCTGGCTCCATCCTGGAGCAGGGGCAGCTCCTGGGCCCATGAACGGTGTCTGTGTGCTCTGCCCACACTGAGCCACAGTGTGAATAAACATCTGCTCAGCCCCCAGAATGGATCCAGGCAGGGCGTGGAGCTCCAGCCACAGCCTGGCCTTCAGCTGCGGCCACACCATCTCCTTGGTGTGTTTAATTAAACCACATAATGACCAACTTACATTATCTGGTATGCACAGATAAACTGTGGAAACGTGAGTTTGAAAGGTAACTTGTGGGATGAATTTTTGTGTGAATTTTCGTGGATACACTAAAACTGGTTTCCACCATGCTCAGTGATGCTACAGAAATGCCTTCACATTTTGGAAGCGATACAATTCCATCTACCACAAAATACAAAGAGCTGCAAAACCGTATCCCATTCCAACAACAACGTATAGAAGTTATTAAATAATGGTCTGATTTAAAAGAATATAAATGAAGCCTTTAAGTAGGTCTTTTCTATTAGTCCCTATTAAAGCAAAATATGTAAAAAGACCATTGGTAATTGCTGTTTTAACCACTGTAGAAAATGCCAGTTCTTTGGTCACTGTTCAGCTCTGTGTGTCTTGTAGGGAAAGTATTTCCCCTCCCATTGTCAACAAGGACTTCCCTTGTTGTTTGAGGTTGTGTGGGCTGGGGGAGAGGAGGAGATGGGAGATGAGCATCGTGCCAGGTTCGGTGCCAGGTTCGGTGCCAGCGCTGCCATCCCAGGGCTGATCCTGCTGCTCCAGCTGCCGGGGATGCCGAGCCCGACATTCCCTCTGCCACGTGCTAATGCACTTATCTCAACGCGGAGATGGTCGAGATGATTAAGAATTCTAATGTTAATTGCTCTTTGGTTGCCAAAGATGTTTGCTGTTAACAGTAAGTCCGATTTATCTCCCCGCGTTGCGCTCTCGGTGCCAACCCGTGCCCGGCTGGTGCTTTCGAGGGCATGGACGGAGTGTGTGAGTTTAATCTGACAGTTCAGAAAGCCCCGACCGTTCTGAGTGTGCTGTTCACACACAAGTCCTCCCTGTAGCGACCTGCAAAGCCCGGTTTTTCTCCCTGCCAACCCTGTGAGAAATGCGTTGCTGTGTTTTGAAACACAACCCCTTGGTCTCCTGATGCTCTCCCAGCCAGGCAATACCTACATGATAACTCCTCACCACAGGGTGGCAATTTGCTCATGGAAAGGAATTCGTGTGGCTAAAAAGCCTCAGCTTTCCCTGCTCAAACATGAAGAATGCAAACATGCTTTAGGTTAGGCGTGAGGAGGACACTGATTGCTCTGTTTTCCATCCAGGTTAAGGTGTAGATCACAAGAGACTATCAGGAAATTATTAACATTAGTTCTGTCCTTGAATTTAGTATTTCGTGCATGTCTAGTCTGTAAAATGCTAAATGCAATTTTTTCAATTATAAAGGCTTACCAAGGCTTAGTGATGCTTTTCTGAGATTCTAAAATATGTACTATTTAATACATAATGCAAAAGGAAAAGCTGGTTTCTTAATGTAAGAACACGAAAAGGGAACCAGCTGCAACATTTTATGCCACCCTGATGCAGATTTGATGCTACACTTTTAGCAGTGGATTAAATATTGATACCTCTTCCTGCCCCCTCACCTCCCAAACACTCCTAAAGCTTTTGCAGTTGGTTTTAAGTGTTTATAGAAGAGCTGGCCAAGTTTCTCTGATTTTTTTTCCGCTAGATTTTTGTGAAGCATTAAGAGTTTGTTTGTAGTTTAGGGGGGAAAAATGTATGAACAATTTTCTTCTGTAAATACAGGAATCTGTTGGTGAACCAGAAAACTGCAGAGCTTTGTAAGCTCAAGTGGAACATGTTCATGTTGGTGAGAAGGAGTGTGATGTCCCTTGGCTGCAGCAAGATCAGACCCAAAATCAAGTAACCAGTATATGAAATTAAACTATAAAATGGAAAAGAAATGTGTAATTGTATCACAAATGAGAGACAGATGTGAGGAACCCAGGGATTCCAAGGGCTGGCATGAAAACCTGGCAACAATCTGGGGCTTGTTTGACCCACATGGCAGCTCCCAAGTGTGAGTTACACACCACTGAAAGTGTTCAGGAGACTGGGGAAGGTTCCTGTGCTGCTGAGGATCAGCAGAGTGAGGAGGTTCAGGGCAGATTTATAAGGCTGTCAGAACCTTCTGCTGGGCCTGGAAACGTGGGAGTTCAGTAGGACAATGAGCTGCCTCCTGCAGAAATCCCTTGGCTCCCAGGGCAGGGTGTGCAGGTCTGTTCACAGCAGGAGAAGGGCATGCAGAGGTCTCTCCGTGTCACTGTTGGCTCCTGACACTGAGCAGCTTCTTGGAGCTCTTGGATTTAGTTCAGTCCATCCCCAGCTATCTCAGCATCTCTGAGCTGACTTGTATTTACGACACGGATTCACTAAATGATCTTTCCTTACTATCAAAGAAGCTGAAATGCCACAATAGTTACCAGAACCTTTTTAGTGAGCTAAAGGTAGCACTGTGCAGCGTTAAAGTCGTGCTGGAGGATCACTGAAAATGCTTTTAGATTCAACTGTGAGCTCTACAAAATACTTGGTCTGCTGAATTCTGATGTCTGTTTAGTCCTTGTTTTGGTGGAAGTGAATTCAGTGGGAGATGTTGCAGGACTGGTCTGGACTGACCCTTATCTTAGGTCTAGACTGACCCTTATTTTAGCAAACTACATGTATTTTTTTTCAATATCTGTATATTGTATTTTTTTTAATGCTGTAGCAAACTGACTACTCAAGTTGTCAGCCACGAACAAAGACATGCTCAGATGGCATGACTGAAAGGCAGCACTTTCTCCCCTGATGGATTGTTTGGCTCCCTTGTTATTGTGTGTTTGCAGCTTTATCACTAAGTGAATAGTCAGAGGTTCAAGGTTTCCAAGCCACACAGAAAATCACTCACTCTGTGTGTGTTCTTGCTTATTGTAACTTGATGGCAACGCTGAATTGAGGGCTGTGAGAAGGTGGTTCTGGTGTGAAAATATTTTCCCTCTCTACTTGTGTTGTGTTGCACCTCATCTTGCAATGGGGAAAGCAAATTTTGGAGAGGACCTGAAATTCAACTCAAGTTAAATGATTGAGCAATAAAACTTAAACCCGTGGTGCTCTTTGAAGTATTTGGGGAACCCAAATATATAAATCCTCTTCTTCTTGGAGATTAATAATTTTTTTTAATTTTAATTTTTTTTTTTAGAATTAGTGGGCAGTTTGTAGTCTTGTCAGTGGTTTGGTTCTCTGCAGTAGTAAGTGTGTTGGAGTGTTCAGTTTGTTCATGTGTGTTGGTAACTGGGCCAGGGAGTTCTGTTTGAGAGGGGTGAGGGAGAGAACAAAACATCTGAGTAATGGGGAGCTTGTCTGTTCCAACTGATGTTCTCAGCTGTGTTTGCTGTGTTCAATATGCCTTAGAAAGGATTGTAAAAGCAAAAAACTGTGTGGGGCACCTCACAGGTATCTGGAGGTAAAAGGAAAGGTTTGGTTGGGATTGTGCCTAAACCCAACCTCCTTTCCTCTCTAATCAGTCAGGAGTCTCTCACAAGGTGCTTGGCTTTGTTGCTCACAAACCTGCTGATTTTTGTTATTTTTCTTTGGGCATGTTGTGGCTGATTTCCTGGAAAACAACACGCCTGAAGGATTTGTGGGCACCAGACAGCCCCAATTTTTGATGTTTAGAGGCTGAGCGAAGAGCACTTTTAGTTACATCCAGTTGTGCTGAGCCTGTTTAGCCTTTCCCAAAGAGCTGTTCCTGAGCTGCTGTTCCCTGGCCATGAATTCCCAGCTGCTGCATCCCTGGGCATGGGAACTGTGCCTGCCTTGCCCTGCAGGAGCAGATCCTTGGCATTCTGGGGACAGGGCACAGTCCATCTCCCCAGCCCTAATAAAAGGTGGCAGTTTTACAGTGCCAGCCCAGGCTCCTGCCTGGAGACTCCTCATTCACAGCATTGCCGGCAATAAGTCTCTGACCTTGTTTTCCTGAAGAACACGGAATCATAGAATGGATTGGGCTGGAAAAGACCTCCGAGATCATCAAGTCCAACACTTGATCCAACCCCACTGTGATCACCAGCCCAGGGCACAAAGTGCCCTGGGCTGGTGATCACAGTGGGGTTGGATCAAGACATGGATTCTCACTCAGTGCCACATCCATAGAATCACAGAATGGATTGGGTTGGAAAAGACCTCCGAGATCATCAAGTCCAACCCTTGGGCCAACTCCAGTCCCTTTACCAGATCATGGCACTCAGTGCCACGGCCAAGCTCAGCTGAAAAACCTCCAGGGATGGGGAATCCACCCCCTCTCTGGGCAGCCCATTCCAATCCCTCAGCACTCTCTCTGCAAAGAATTATTTTCTGCTCTCCAACTTCAATTTCCCCTGGCAGAGCTTGAGCCCCCCGTGCCCCCTTGTCCTATTGCTGAGTGTCCAATTGCTGAGGACCACAAGCACCTGTGTGATGCTGTGGGTGGTTTCTGGGAGACAGGTGGTTCATCTTCACCTGGCTCTGGGATGTTCTTCCTGGTACGGTTTTTTGGTGCTCCCCCAGATTTGTTTGCCTGTTTGCATCAGCCCCCTGTGTGTGAAGTGACGGATTTGCCTGCTGAGAGCTCTGCTGGGCCAGGGGAGGGTGGTGGGGGTGAGAAACCAGAGCTGCTGTGGGAGACAGGGAGGGCAGAAATAAATGTGCAGCTCCCCAGCAGAACAGTCTGTTCTGCAAAGCAGCACGAGGAGAGAAGAGTCATATTCTGTGACAGCAGAATCAATAGGGCCTCTGTGGAAACAAATGAGAGTTTTATCTCTCGAGGCTATTGTTGAGGGCAGACTGAGGCAAATGTTTAATGGGTTCATGCTTTTGAAATCATTCTGTAACTGTAAGGGAGAGGAACAGGCTTTTAAAAATTGAGTGAGCAATTATGAAAAGGAGGTTTGAGTCGCCACTCCTGGAAATGGCTCATTTTGTCAGTGCTGAGTTTGAACAAGCACTGGGGAGTCAGCACTCAGAGCCATCACAGAGGGGCTGCTGTGGATTTATTGGCTGTGAGGGGATCCTCAGATCTGTAAAATGTGGATGTCTGTCCCGAGGAAAGCTCAGTGTGTGCAGAGAGGTAGAGCTGCTGGTTTCCAAGGGAATACCCCTGCAAATAGAACTGCAGAGAAATATGATTATATACCAGCATCCCTTTCATTCTTGAGTTTTGGCATCTCGTTGGTCCCACAGGATGCCTCAAAGTGCTGAGCAGCACTGCAGGATGTGCTGCTCTACAGCTCTGCAATCAAGAGCCCATTATTGGCTGCAAAAGTGTTCATAAATATTTGGGAACAGTAATGGGGCTGTGGATTCCCTGGCAGGAAGGCAGAGGGATGTGGGAGCTGTGAGAAATGGGCTCCTCTAAATCCTCCACGCTCAGGACCTGCTTTCCTGGAGGGAAGCAAAGGAGAGGAACAAACGATTCAGGAATAAACCATTCACATGCACAGAGTGTTACCCTGGGCTGTACTTGGGATATTTGTGCCAATTCTGAGCTTCTTGGGTTGTGTTTTTTGGTACAAAACGTGGGGGTGCTGGTTTGGGTTGTGACAAAATACCTGGATAATAATGTGGTGTTTTGGCACTCAGGCCCTTCTGCTTGGGAAGGAAGAGGGAGGAATTCCAGCTGGAATTTCTTGTTTGTACAACTCATGTGCTGGAGCTCTTGCTCCCTCCTTCATATATGGGTATATTTGCATATGTAGCTGTGGCACTTATGCAAACAGAGAGGAGAACTCACTGGATTGCCAGGTTTGTTTGAGCATCAGCAATTTATTCAACCTCACTAATTTTCTTTAAGGTGGGAGGTGTTTACTCAGGTCATTTGCCAACTTTAATGTTTTCTTATTTTGTTTTTAAAACACTTGGAGCACCCAAAGCCTTTGTTGCATCCCCACTTCAGTCACTGTAGTGAGAACCAGGAAAGAAAAATGCTCTTTTTTTTTTCTTCTGAATGAAAGAATTCCCTGAGTTTCAGAAACACTAAGCTGAAGTGAGTTTATTCTCCCCCTTTTACCTTGTCAAATTAACATGATTGCATGTTTCACTTTTTATGCTAAAGAGTTTCTGATCTTCAAAGACAACTTTCAAACAGACACTCTGGTTCAGCCAAGGAGACTAATATTTTAGAAGGAATATTACCAGTCATAAAAAAGACAGAGTTATGATAGTTTGCATTAATTTTAATAACTTTTTGTGCAGCTCTTGAGTCAAGATGTGAGAAATTAAAGGGAGACAGTTCCTGGTTGGCCTGTGGTGTATTTATTCCTGATGTCTGGCATTATCTCAGGCAGACATATAAAAAGGCTGCCTGGAGCCTGGTTGTTGGGAGCTCATTGGTTAGCAGAGCCCTTTATCCATGTTGCCCCACTCGTGATCTCTGCCCTTCAAATGGGGCAAAAATGCTGCAAAATTACCTTGGGAGTTCAGTAGCATTTGGTTTAGTGGAGGATTAAAAAAATAAAATGGGCTGCAGTGCTTAAATCCTCAATATTGGTAATTAACTGTGCAAGTCGATTCCTTTACAGTAACAGGGTCAAAAATACCAGTTCCATGTGCAGACAGAGGGGGTTTTCCAGCAAGGTGTAAACTCCGAAGCAAGTGCAGGTGTCTCACTCTGTAAACGTGGGGTATAAGCAGGATTTCTAATGAGCTCCTGTGAAATGCCCAACCTCATTTATCCTGGAAACCATCAATAATGCACCAGATGTTTTGGCTGCATTTGGGTTTGTATTGAATTAACCACAGGCAGGGGTGCAGGGAGTTCATTGTTGCTGCTGCCAAAGCTGGTGCTGTGACAACCTCTCTGTTCTGTGGGGGGTTTGGGCTTGTTTCATGGTTTGTGTGTTTGTAGGAGTCTTTACAGTAAAGAGTTGCTCTACAATTAGTCCTCTTCATTCAGATTATACTCTTAAGTTAAAACTGCTTTGAACAGTTTTTTCCTTCCACCCTGTCAATCAAGTCTTACATTATTAGTTTAGCAGGTAATTACAGTCACTGTTTGCATTTTACTCGCTGAAATGGAGGCAGGGTTATAAATGGTAATAATTAGATATAAACCTGTTGGAAGGTAAGCAGAAAACTCCAAATGGGTCGTGTCTTGTGCTGAATAACAACAGCTCTGTGTGAGTGGTGGGGTGTGAGGCACAGCCTGGCCAGTGGCAATGGGGCACTTGGGATCCTCCCTGGGGTGCTGAGTGGGGCAGGGCACCTGCCACGTGACCCTGGGAGGGTAATTGGGATGGCAAACCTTGGAGCTGGCCCATTCCCTCCCCCTTTCCCTGGAAAATCAGCCCCATCTCTGGAATGAGCCTTGAAGAGCGTGCTCTGAAGCCAGAATAAACACCCTGAAATTTTTATCATAATGTTGCTTTTAAAAGTCCTAAATGTCCTCTATTTAAAATGAAATTCTTTTGTATTAACCTGCTTTCATATGCTGGCTTTCACCAGACTGCAGAATTGCCTGATTTGACTTTCTAATGTAACTGTAATGAATCTTCTGGGAAATGGAGAGATTGAATGCATAGACTGTGCAACTCCATTGTGAAATATTCTGTTAGATCTGCTGTATTTCTGATTTTATTTTTTTTTCAGGGGTGGGGTGTCCCTGTCAGGTATTAAAACCTAAACCAAATGTATTCTCTAGAGAGCTCAGACACTCCAGTGTGTAATATTGCCTTGATTAAATATGTTTTCTGCATCCCACACATAAATACACTGGTGATGGTGGTACAGTCAGATTAAATTCAAAGGCGTGCATTTGGAGAGAAAGAATAAAGATGAAATTTATTGGCAGATAGCTGGGTAGCTCCTTTGAATAGCTACAGGACAGATTATTTTAAAAAATATATCAAAGGGAGCACAAAACTCTACACAGAGAGGATATTTTGGTGCTAAAATGCTGCCTTATTCTGCAGCTGTACTTGCACAGTGCCTGCCTTGTGAACAAAACCACCCTTTGAGGAATATTGCATATATGATATGGGAGAGGGAGGGCAGAATCCAAGGATCCAGAGCTCAGCTTGGCACCCAACAGCCACTCCTTTCAGACTTTGATTGATTTCAGGGCTGAAATGCCCATTATTTGCACTCTTTACAACCTTCTGCCAGGGAAGGCCATGCCCAAACCCTCCTGTGTATTGTCTGTGTTGATGCCTTTTGAAGTGGTACATGCAGTCTGGCTTCCTTTGGTTCCTGTATCTTCAGGCTTTCTCTCTGCTGGTTTTTTTTTTAACAAGCTACACTGAATTTAAACCCATTTCCAGAAATTATGCCATGGCTTTCAGCAGCAACATTTCTGCCTCCCACAACTCAAATCTGGGTGTTTTCTCCCTCCCTTATACACCCCACAAAATAGTGGAGGATCACTCAGATCAGATGAGGTGCTTGAAAGGGCCATATTTGAGAAAAAATTGCATAAACCACTTTGTTTCAGGGGTGAGTTGTGGGAATTGTTTCCAGAGCAGCTGTTGGTGCAGTCACCAAACCTCCTTTGCATGTCTGGGGTGTCTTTAGGAATGGGGTTGTGACACATCCTGTAACAGAGAGGACATGAAATGTTGGCAGGCAGAACTGAAGGCAGCAGAATAATTGAAGGAAATTATCAGTAAGTGCCAACTTCCACCTTGGTGGCTCTCACAGCTCTCCTGGGAGGTCAGTTCTGCTTGAGGAAGGATTTCCCCAGCAGCAAATTCACCTCTCAGTGCTCCAGCTGATCTATTCATTCAGAGCAGTTCTGTACAATGCCCTTTCCCTGCAAGTAATGAAAACTGCCATGAATAAAACTAGGCATAGTTTATATATCTGTGGGGGGAAAAAAATCAGCCTTTTCTTTGGGATCTGATGCGAGTCCCACGGCCAAGGGGCAGGTTTAAACCTAAATCTGTTCAACTTTCAAATGCAGGCAGTACCTTGTAAGATGAAGACAGATAAGTACAAAGCAGGTTCTCAAGCCTTGGAGAATGTTAAAATTTCTCTATTTTTCCTGTAGATAACCTCCTTCTTCTGTCACTTGAGTTGGGCAATTGAAAGAAAGGCTGGTGTAGCACAGAAAAGATGTTCTGAGGGTTTATCGCCAGATTGTGTCAGTGTTTTCTGCTCCCCCTTTCCCCTCTCTGGTTTCCTCCCATATAAAATTTAATTCCTTAAATCACTTGTAGTAGATGGACTTGCATCTCCCTGTCTCTAAAATGAGTTATGTGCAAAGCAGCCTTTTGTCAGGGCATTTGAAAACAGCAGTTTACCTGTGGAGTCCCAGACTTTAANACCTGGTGGATTCTCTGTCCCTGGAGGTGTTTAAGGGGACACTCAGTGCCACATCCAGTCCCTTCTCCAGCCTCGTTGCTCTTCTCTGGCCCCGCTTCAGCCCCTCAATCTCTTTCCTGAACCGAGGGCCCCATGTGTGCCACTGAGTTATGTGCCTTTTGCCAGGGCATTTGGGAATGCTCTGGGATTCACCTGTGCAGTCTGAGGTTTCACACCTGCTGTGTGGCCAATCCAGCAGCCGGAATTTCTCTCTCCATGTGGCAAACGTGCCACGTTTGGCTGGCAATGCCATTGTTCCCCCCTACCAGTTGTTGCCATTTTGCATTCTGTTTTTGTAATCATCTCTTATGAAATGGCTTTATTGTTCCCTGCTCAGGTGTATCCTGCCATAAACGAAGCTCTGGCACTAATTGGCTGTGACAGATCCGCTCTCCCGGCTCCGACAGGCGCAGGAGCAGCCGCGTGCCCCCCCGGTAATGGGCTCTGACAGCTCCTGGTTGCTGCAATAACCCCGAGCCAGGAGCTCGTGTGAGCTGCACAAAGCCCTGGGGATTGTGTACCCATCAATATGTCCTCAGCTGGAATCATTTTTTTCATGCTTTCTCCGTGGCAGTTTATTAAAAGGAACGTTTGCTGCATTTACTCTGTGTTTGGTGTCTCCACAGCCCCAGCTGTCACAGCACATGAAAACACCACCCTGAGTTCTGGCCAAACACTCCTGGGTGCTGCTGCTGCTACAGAAAAAAATCCTCCTCTGCCATTGCCCAAACACACTTGCAGTTCAAACCTCTTATTTAAAACTACCCGTGATAACAAAACACGATTGTCTGTTGGCAAGAGCACCAGTGCTTTTGTTTGCAGGATTTAATAGGCTGTGAGACAAACCCAAACTATGCAAAGGCAGAGATGGATGTGCTAAGTGAGGCCTGGCAGTTTCGGTTCCAACCACAGCTCAAGGCAGACAAACTTGTTTGCTGCCTTAAGTAATAATTCAGATTTCTTCTGTGGCGTCTGGTGAAAAAAAAATCTTGTATTTGGTGTTCTGGATCCCACTTGATCTTATTAGGACATTCAGAGAAATGTAAATGGCAGCAAATCCACCTTGGCTGGATCCTAATCAGCTGCAACACCAAAGTTATTGGATTCTTAACCAGAATTGGCACACAGAGCTGAAATTCATTAAAAGTCGTTCTTAAAGCAGGAGATTAGTTTTTCTCAGTTAGATTACTGCTTGCTCATCACTTAGAGCAGAATTTGTCTGGGTGAAGTGCTTGCCAGGGTAATTTACTGTCTCTCCAGTGATCGTGACTGTTTTGGGGAAGGAACTCTGTGTTATCTCTCTGTCTAACTCTGTTCCTGCAGTTTGGAGCTCTCTGTTCAGGGCAGCAGTTCTGGAGGGTTCCAGCAGGAAACAACACCCACCAGGAGGAGGTGACAGTGGCTGAGAAGTCCCTGCTCCTCAAAAACATCCTGCTGCTTAAAATCAGACGCTTTTGGCACACACAGAGCCAACCTATTCCTTCAGAGGAGCTGGAGGAGAATTCCATGTTTAGGAGTGACAGAGACTCAGGGAGAGAGCAGGGATTTCTTTGGTTGTGATTCAGTGCCAAACTCTGTTAACTCACTGGAATTAATTATTTTTTTTTAACTTGGCTGTGCTAATTCTGACGTGGTTTATGGGTTTGTGGCCATGCAATACCTGCCTGCTGATGGCTCTTCTGGGGGAATGGCAGATAAATCCTTGTGGCATCTTCTGCATCTTTATTTTTGGGAACAAAACACTTCCCAGAGAAACAAAAACCCTCTGCTTTAGTTTTGTCATTATGGGGAGGTCTGGCAAAGTTTTATTTCCTCATTTCATGGACTCAGCTGTGTCTTGATACTGAAAATAAAAGTTGGCTTTAATTACATCCTACAGTGAGAGGAGGTTGATGATCAATGCCTGGCTGGCTGGTTGCTTTTGGCTTCCAGTTTTCTGTGACAACAAAAAATGTTTCCTACTTAGCTTGTATTTTATGAGTTTGTTTTTGTAACTGTTTGTGTCTTGAATCTTTAGGCAAAACCCTAAAGGAAGGTATTCCTATATTGCTGTTCTGAAGGGAAAGGTACTGAAATGTCATTCTTTCCACTAGATGAGCACACAGTGCAAATAAAATTTCAAAATGGGATTTCCTTTGTTTTTGGTAGTTTATCTCCCCTGGAAATTACAGTAATCATTTGAGTAGGAAGCTCTCAGAGGCAGAAAGAACAGTTTAAGGAGCTCAGTTCTGCAGTCAGAAGTACTTACAAACCAGAATGTTGCAGAGTGGTGTTTGAATCCTTCTTTTCTTACACTGTGACCAGTCATTGTGCACTGAAGAGCTTGTTCTGTTTTCCAGGTAAGCCTTCATGTGAAAACATAATGGGATTTAAAACCATTCAGCCTCTTTTGTAGTGTGAGATTGATCACCCCAGGCCAAGCACCAAACCCAGGCAATATCAGTCTGTCAAATGTGCCCAGCAAAGCCTTAGGAATCAAAAATAGCAAAGTGCAATTACAGGCTAATTGATGAATGTAATTACATGTAGATTTGACCAAAACCGGGTTCTGCAACATTAGCAATTTAATTACAAAATGCATTATGATTGTTAACCTGGCACAGAACGTTCTGCTGGTAGATGTAGCTGCTCTTTCACATCCTGTTTTTCACATAAACTGGTTTTAGTAGCCAGTGTATGAACAAGTGAGAGGTTGAATTTGCATCAGAATGAAGTTTGCTCTGGGAACTTAAGGACAAGTTGGAATTTCTTGCAAAATTTACACTTAAGAGGAGCAGCAGTAGGACAAGAGGGCACAGGCTCAAGCTCTGCCAGGGGAGGTTTGGGTTGGATATCAGGAAGAAATTCTTTGCAGAGAGAGTGCTCAGGCATTGGAATGGGCTGCCCAGAGAGGGGGTGGATTCACCATCCCTGGAAGTGTTTCAGATGAGACTGGATGTGGCACTGAGTGCCATGATTTGGTGATCCCAGTGGGGTTGGATCAAGGGCTGGACTTGATGATCTCAGAGGTCTCTTCCAACCCAACTGATTCTCTGTGGTGGGAGGGCAGAGCTGTGGGAGCTGCTGCCCTGGCCAGGGCTGGCACTGCTGTTGGCAGGAGAGGTCACAGCCCAGGAAAAGCCAAGGCAGCCCCATGAGCAGCTTCTCCCCCACCCCCAGGAGGGTCCCACACAATAATTGTGTGTGTGTGTCCTCACTGCTCTCCAAAGGTTTATTTTGAATGACAAAATATAAAACTGAACTTATTTTCTTAATAAAATGTTCACTTCATGTAACACTCGAGATGTGCTTTGCTAAATAACCTCGTAATGATCTCCAAGCTTGCCTTGGCTTAAGGAGATTATGGAATTAATGTCAAATTACAGACATAACTGCAAATAGTATTTACTGTGTTGGGAATGCAAGGAGAGGCAGACAGTTGACAAACATGAAATATATTTTTAAATTTCATTTTTTCCTTAAAGGAAGACTCAGAAGTGCTACAGCAATGCTGATAATCATGTGTGTGTGAGGAAAAGATGCCTTGGCCAGTGAGAGTGTTGTGTTTGTGAGGTCTGGCTGAGGATCAGGCAGGACTGGAAGGTGTCAGGTCAGTCCTGTGTCAGAGGTTCCTCTGTGTCAGCACAGGCTGCAGAGCAGAGTTTCCCAGGCCAAGTGTGTGTGCAGGGGCTGAGTTTGGGCTGAGACAATGATAAAATGCCTAAGAAGATTGTCTGTGTTACATAATGCTAATGGAATTATGGTTGGATAAACACATTAATACAAGGGAGGGAGGAAAAGCCCAGCCTTCAGCTGTGGGAGGCAGAAATGTTGCTGCTGGAAGCCATGGCTTAATTTCTGGAAAGGCTTTTAAATTCAGTGTAGCTCGTTAAAAATAACATGTAATAAGTTTTCGTTTCCCCAGCTGTAAATGGCTTACCTTAATCTTTCTATTTTGGTCAAGTGAAAGGGAAATGAGGGCTGAGGAAATGCTCTTGTGCAGAGGGTGGGGAAGCCACCAAGGTTCCTGCTCTGGCAGGAGCTGCAGGGAGTGTTTTTGCACAGCAATTTGTTAATTCTCACACTCGAACAGGGGTGGGTTTACAGAAGGAACGGGCTGTGCTAAAAGAGGGGCTGAACTGTTGATCCTTTGGGAGAAAAGAATCTTTATTTGAGAGTTGTTGTAAAGACTTGTAGCTGTCAAAGGCCCAAGGTTTGTCTTTCAGGAGATGCTGTTTTTAGCTCCTGCTCTTAATTATTTGTTAATGTTGATGTTCAAAGCTGAGTAAAGATGTGAGAAGGCACGAGCTTAAACCTTCCCATCAGAGCTTAAACCTTCCCATCCCAGCTTAAACCTTCCCATCCCTTGTGCTGTAACAAGTGTTAGGGGACTGCAACCTTTGGGGATGTGGAATGCAGAGCTGTGAGCAGGAGCTCTGGGAGATGTTTGGCTGACTGGGACACTTAATTTAGACCTTGAAAGCTGCGATTCTCTTACAACAAATCTCTCCAAGGAAGACAATGTGAGATGGAAGTGTGTTATATCCATTCTGGAGGGCAGGCTTTCTGCCTGCTCACATTGCCAAAAACTCTTCTGACCTTCTTTTCCAAATCTTTATTTTCCTGGCAATGATTTAGTGTGTTGAAGACACAAATTATTTTCTTCTGCCTCTTTGGCTCTATGTTGAGCTTGTTTCAATATATAAAAACCCTCTTACATTTTAACTCCTCGTTTCTGCTGTGATTTATTTAAAGGAAATGGTTGTTTGGAGATAGCCCTGAATTCTTGAGGCCCTTTAGAGTTCCTGCAGGTTCCAAAGGAAGGTCCTCAGGAGGTCTCTTTGAATCCCCTTAGATGAGGGCTGAGTGTCCTCGTCAGGAAGGATTAGAAGGATAATCAGAGATTTTCTGCAACACAAGACAGGTCTGCAGTCTGAGATGTGTGAGGAAAGCTCAAGAGCACGACCTTGGCTGTTTATTTGCTTTTCTGGAGCAGAACACGAGCCCCTCAGGCTGGAGAATGAAGGTGAGGGTGGTGGGGAGAAGGAAAAACCTCCCTCCTGATTTGGGGCCTGGGATTGTCTGCTCAGCCCAGCAGGAATTGCTGCACTCTGGGACTTTTCTCTGTCCTCAGTCACCAGTTGTGACTCTGCTTGATTTGAGAATGAAACCAAAAAGTCATCATTAAATTCTGCACTCTGTTTTTTCTGTGTTTGGTTTTCCCCCTCCCTCCTAAGGGCTCAGATTTGGGAAAAAATGAATCCCTAATAATTAAACTGGTGAAAAATTAATCCCTAATAACTGAACTGATGAAGTTCCTGATTAGATTCTCTCTGCAGAGCTCCTTTCTCTGTGTTATCTTTTGCTTGTACCAGCTTTAAGCAAAAAGTTTACAATCAGTGAGTGAGAGTTTAGTGCTGGATTTGCATGTGGCAGTAACAAACCCTCATCTGAGGCTGAAATAGGTCTTCTAATAGCAGTTGGATAATGAACTGGAGTTTTAATTAACTGAAATGCTATGCCTTGAAATATTTCGCTTACAAATAATAATTAAGAGCTGCAGTTCTTGTGTCTGTGGGGTGATCTGGGAGGTGAGGGATGTTCAAACAGATCAAGGGTGGCCCTTGCAATGCACCCTCAGCCTGATATAAACCATCTGGGATTCAGCAGCTCCCTCAGTCACTTCAGGGTAAGGGGCCTGTGAGGTCTGGGAAAACAAAGCTCAGCCTTTATTCAAGATGAGCTGGTTGATTCTTCCTCAGAGTGACAGAGCAGTAGCAGTTTTTTTAAATAGCTTTGTGCTTTAATTAGAGGTTGTGTCTTCTTTTGTTATCAGCACACTGATAGATCAGGGAGAATGAATATACACTGGGTGTGAGTGTGGAAAATGCCCAAATCCCCTGATGGGTGAGTTTCCCCCCATCTCCCCAGGTGTGCTCCAGGTTCTGTGTCAAACTCTGCTGGGTTTGGGTTCCCACAGTGCAGTGGGGAGGGTTTGGAGAGGAGGACTCTGAGTGATGTCACTGATGAGGAGTTGGCTCTAGAGGGTGCTCTGAGCCAAGGCAGAACCTCCTTCCCCTCCTCAACAAGCACAGAGGGCGTTTGGCTAAAGAAAAACAACAGAAATCCCCCTGCTCTGCCTTTTCCCCAACCACATGGGCTCTGGAAACCTGAATATTGGTTTGGCCTGGAGAGTTCTCTGGAAGATGCTGCTTAATTATTCAGTTCTGAGGGGATTCCTGCACGGGGAGCTCCAACATCCTTCCCACTGTTTTCATGCTGACTTCAATAATTTGGGTGTTTGAAGGATCTTTGGAGGCCTTTATAGACCATAAATAAAAGGGTGAGTGGTTCAGATTGGATGGCATTTTCTCCCTGTCTTGGACAAGAGGTAAATTACTGCATTTTTGCCTCAGTATATTAATAGAGAAAGAAACAGTGTCTTGACCTGCTGTGATTTTTAATATCCCTTTCCAGCAGCTGGTAATAACTGGTAGTGAAACATGTAATAATGTACAAATTCCACACTGAGATTCCACCCAGGGATTTTTGGCCTGTTGGCTCTAACTGTCCACACAACACTTTCTTCTTTTCCTTTCATTTAAATATTCTTGCCACCCTTTCCCAAATGTCCTCGGGAGGGAATTTCCTGGTTTCAAGCTGGAAAGCCCCAAAGTGCTGATGGTTTTTGGTTTCTCAGGGCTGGACTGCAGCATAGGGTGACAGTCACTTCCTAAATGAAAAGCTGAACTCCTTTGAACAAGTAATTTAAGGCATGAAAACAAAGCACTGGCATTAGTTGCATAGACACAGATTGGAGTTCAGCTCTTTAATTCTGGTTGTTTTGAGTAGATTTTTCCTCTGAGCAGGGGAGTTATTTCCCTCATGACTAAAAAATGTTCCCCATGGTTAACCTAAAGCTGTAGCTCAGATTTTTGGAGTATTTCCATCTGCAGGTGCTGAGTTTGTTCAGGTCTCTCCTCTCTTTGCTGTGTTTTTAGCAGAGATGTTGCATTTCTTTTACAAACAAAGAGGGTGTGGGGTGTGTGGCCATTCTGGGACATGCAGAATCAGGGACTGGGATTGTGCTCCGCTCTTCTGTCTCACTGCCTTTACTTTGCCTTTTTCCTCTGGGAAAATAAAACTGTTTCCCCCTGAATATACAATCAGGTAATACAAATCTCATAATTTTTCCCTCTGACTCGAGTGGTTATGAGGACAGTAATTGTTTCAGCTGATGGAGATTAAAACTCGTCTCCCCTGTCAGTTCTTAACTGTGGAAATAGCTGCAGGCTGTGGAATAAAACATTTGATTTATGGTGCAACCCTGTGAGAGGCCACAATGCAAGGACTGTATGGATTTGTTTGGTATAAAAGCTTAATTTAAAAGGAGAAGAAGCAGCAGCCTACTCGACCCTTTCTGGTTGTGATTTCCATTCCAGTGGGCTCAAGCCCAGTGTGGTGATTTGTGTGGTGTAATGACAGTAACTCAGAGCTGGAGGATGGGCTGGCTGTGACTCTGAGCCTTCCCCAGTGTTCCAGCTCCTTATCAGCAGAGTTAACAGGAGCTGAGCTGTCTGTAATACACCGAGTTTTCCTCCTTTCCTCCAGTTAAAGGTTACACTTATTACAAGCATGTGTGTTGGCTTTTGTTGGCATTGAGGAGTGCTCTGGGTGCTTGCACATTATTGCTGTGGACATATTTTTCTACTTAACATGGTGAGCAGTTGTTTAATTGGAAAAGCTGTTACTTCTCTTGATCCTGACTGTAGTAAAAATCAATGTCCTCTCTGCAGTCTGAACTAATAGGAATCAAACTCATTGAAGGATGAAAATGGTTTAATCAAGGGAGGGCTGTCTTAAAGGTTATTTAAAAAAAGCAGCCAACAAACCCACAAACAAACCCCCCACCCCCAGCCCAGCCCTGAATTAATGTGGCCCTGCATGGGACTGATGGAGGGAGGGGGGACAGGTTGGAATCTGCCCTGGATATGGGGATGTTCTTGGGAGCTGTTTGATTTCAAAGGTTTTCCTTTTAACCACCACTTCTTGTCTGGATCTCCAGCCTTTGTGTGAACTGACAGAAATGAGGTCTAATGATGGGTTTCTTTGTAGTGGAAGCCATGAAAGGCACTTTGTCTTTTCATTCCCAGAACTGAATCTAACTCGATTGTCAGGCTCCTTCTTGCCCTCATTTGTCCACTGAGCTCTGCTCATTTCCAACACCTCAGTGGCATCTCTGGTTCTTGGCACCCCAAGGGGCAGATTTCCCCAGGAACTGCCGAGGGGAGTGGAATCTGCATGTTTTGTTGCCCATTCCTTTGGAAAAACGTAGGAATTGCTGCCTTGTAACCTGTGAGCTGAGTGATGGGCTCAGCCCTCAGTGCTGGGGGTTTGGGGAATAAATCTGTGCTGCTGTTTTGAACTCACTTCACTGTTAACATTTAAGCACCTTATGGGAGCACAGGCTTTGGTTGGAGATAGTTCTCCACTTCCCCCTCGTCTCTAAACTTTGGGTTGATTTTTTTCCCCCCTTTTTATTTACTCCTGACATGCCCTGCTCATTGTATTTCCCCCTGGCATCCTCATGGCATCATCAGGCACCTGCAGTGTGGCATTTTGGTCTGGTTGGAGGGCAGGGCACAAGTTCCTGCTGTGAGTGGTTCCCTGACTGTGCAGTTACCCCAACACGTGTTATTGCAGATGGGATTCCAAAGTTTTCCTTCTGAAACCTGATGACTGAAGGCAATAAAGGAGGAAATGGATCTGTGACTGCTTAATGATGATTCTATGAAACTGAAACAAAGTGTAACCTTTAAATTATGTTTTCACCTCTTTGATATGCCACCCTGGCACGTTCAGCTCCTCAAAAGCCAAGAAGCAGATTTTGTTTCGCAAGGAATTTGCCTGCCAAGCTTTAATACAATGGATTGTTAATGAACTCATGAGGTGACATGTCTGCTTTTTTCTGATAAAACATTTGCATGAAACTTCAGCAGGTCCTGTCAGTCACCTTGGCAGAACCCAGACAGGGTGTTCAGAGTGAGGGAGAGAGCAGCACATGGAATTGTTTGGGGTGTGGATGCCACAGCCCAAGCCCTGCTTTGTGTTCCTCTGATTTCTGTACACTTTGCACGCTGGTTTTGCCCTTCATTAGTTCATGCCTTGGTTAATGAGATGAATTGTCAGCTGGAGGGGCAGCCAAGCACGTTAAAGAGCTCCCTGTGCTGTTCCTTCACTTTGGGCTCTCTGGATTTGTGCTCAGTGCTCTCTGTGGGGCTGCTGGCAGCACCAGAGGGGAAAACTGGAGACCTGAAGGGAAGTTGTGGCCAGGTGGGGGTTGGTCTCTTCTCCCAGGCACTCAGCAATAGGACAAGGGGGCACGGGAGGCTCAAGCTCTGCCAGGGGAAATTGAAGTTGGAGAGCAGAAAGAAATTCTTTGCAGAGAGAGTGCTGAGGGATTGGAATGGGCTGCCCAGAGAGGGGGTGGATTCCCTATCCCTGGAGGTTTTTCAGCTGAGCTTGGCCGTGGCACTGAGTGCCATGATCTGGTAAAGGGAGTGGAGTTGGCCCAAGGGTTGGACTTGATGATCTCGGAGGTCTTTCCAACCCAATCCATTCTGTGATTCTATGGATGTGGCACTGAGTGAGAATCCACCATGTCTTGATCCAACCATGTCTTGATCCAACCCCACTGTGATCACCAGCCCATGGCACTTTGTGCCATGGGCTGGTGATCACAGTGGGGTTGGATCAAGTGTTGGACTTGATGATCTCGGAGGTCTCTTCCAACCCAATCCATTCTATGATTCTGTGATTGCAAAGTCCAGTCCCTTCCTGGGCTTTGTGAGTGAGTGGGATTTGCAGTGTTTGGGTGGGTTTGCTCTGTTTTTTGGAGCTGGCACTAGATGGCAATGCTGCAGCTGGCCCTGCCACTCGCTGGGCACAGTTTATACTCTGGGGCCCTTTCTGTACAAGGAGGATTTTTCTGTCTTTCTGCAGTGGCTTTAAAGCTGTTTGTTGTTACATTGGGGACTTGCCTCACATCCTGGGAAACTCCTGAGTTCCTTTTGTCCAGGAATGTTTGCTTTTCCTCTATTTTAATGGAGGACACAGAAATCCTTCCTTAAATGAATGTTTGTTTTATGGAACTGGCTCTTTGGGGGTGTGTTTTGGGTTCAGTTTGCAACCTGCAGGCAGCTCTTCCACCAGAGATGGAACCCAATGGCTGGGACACCCCTCAGAATGGCAGGGAATGTGCTCTGCTATTTTACAGTTTTGTGCTTTTAAGAAATCCCATAGACACCTCTCCCAAATCCTGAGTGCTGGGATGCCTGGGCTGCTCAGCTCTGATGGGCATTATGTATTTAAAGTTCTTCTCTTACTTTGGGTTGCTGTGTTTTGACTCCATATGGCAAGAAGAGACAACTGAACACAAGACCTGGGATGCCTTTTATGTTGAATTCTCTGCATGCCTTTTATGTTGAATTTCCTGATAGGCCACTGAAGGGACAGAGTGAGGGGAAAACTGGTGTGTTGCAGGTGCAGCCTCCCTAAAAACATTAAATTTTGGTGTTCCTGTAGTAGCTGCATAACATGGGAAACCACATGACTGTAAATAAGACCAGTGTGTGTTATACTTGAGAATCTGAAGGCAATTCAGAGTCAGAGTATAGTCATGTGAGTGGGATTTTTAAGCCCTTAATGTGATTTTTGTGTTGTTTATATTAAATACCAACAGGAAAATGCATTGTATTGACAAGCAGCACAGAACTGGTTGATGTTAAACTATTCAGCAGAATCCATTTCTTTTTGAGGGAGTGTTTGCTAAGTTGGGTAAGTCATGTTTAACTATTGCCACCTCCTCATCTGCAGCGTGAGAAACATCGTGCAGCTCGTTCTGAAAGGCTTTTGTGATGGTTAATTGGTTGATAACAGCTATCAAAAATCTGCTGCTTCCTTTTAGCTGACTGAAAGTTTCTGTGTAGGTGGTTGAAGCCTCACAGTCGTGCACCAGTAAATCCCTGGCTGCTTGGAAAAACAATCCCAAATAACCCGAGCCCAGCGAACTGTTTGGATAATTAGTGGCATTTCAGGAGGTCAGGTTGCCCTCTGAGCAGTTCATTTTTGCACTGATCTCTTTGTCAAGTCTTCCAAAGTGTAAAGAGACCTTTCTCAGAAGGATTAAAGTTCTAGTTTTAAGTGGCCAAGGTAGACACATCCCAAGGCTTTGTTGCAATTCTTCCCCTGGTTTATTTTTCTTAAGGCTCTTAAGAAATGTGGAAAATATCAATTTTTCAAACAAACCACTGCTCCTTCCTGTGAGAGGGCTATTCCTGTATTCTTGGCTTACTCTTACAGGGAAAAGAAGAGGAATAAACTGAGAACCTTCACATTATTCCATGTTTTTGGGGATCCTGGAGGGCTGTGGGGGAGCAATGCCTGAATTAATTCCCCTCCCTGCATATCTTGTCCTGTAGTTTTGGCAACCCAAGGGTTTCTTCCCTGTGTAACTGAACTGGGCTCGTGTGGTTCAGACTGTTACCATTTTTTCAAGATTATAGTAGAAACTTCCTGTTTTTAGAGCTTATCTCCCTGTCTGGAGGGGCAGATTATTGTAGGTATGGTCACATCCTGTGCTTGTTGTCACTTAAAAAAAAAAGCCTCTTGAATTTTCAGAGGCCTTTGAAGGTGCAAGTGATTATTGCCCCCAAACCTGAGCTGTGTCCCAATCCCCACCCCCTCTGTGGTTCCAATAAAAGGCTCTAAATCCACTGCAAATGTCCCAGCTCTGTTAGTTCCATTTCTGTGTTAGTTCCATCTCTTGGTAAAGGCTCCGTGTCCCTGTGGAAGGGAGACTGGAAGGGAAGGGAAGCATTTGGGAGTCATTTCCTTTAGCTGGGACTGTGAACATGCTTTATGTTCTAATAGTTTAAACACACCACAGGCTGTTGATGGAGGTATCAGGTTTTCCATTCCCAGGGTTACTTTTAGTTTAAACTGGAGGGAAGAACAGACAAACTTCTATTGTTTTACAGTTGCTTTGATAGAGGTGAAAGAGATGCATTTGCTTTACTTCCTTCCCCCCTTTTCTTTAGCTCTGCCCCTCCCTCACATATTGAAACTATTGAGAGTTTTATTTTGTTTGCTTTTTTCTATACAGCTGAGAACAAATAGTTTCCTGTTTGTTTTTTTTAATGCATGTATTAAATTTTCAAGTGTGTGGATTTTTGCTTTGAAATGTGACTTCTTTTCTTGACAAATATTTGGATTTTTTCATGTCCTGTTTAAGATAATACCTTCTAAAATAACTTGTGTGCATTCTTTTGTGTTGAATTCAAGAAGCTGCTGAACAGGTTGATGTCTTGCCCCAAGTACCACAAACTCTGGATTTTGTTTTAATATTCTTGGCTTGCAGTTTACCATTCTGTAATTTGGAGTTTCTCAGGGCAGGGATTTGCTGCAAAATAATTTTTTAATTGAGGTGTTGGTCCCTACAGAGGAGAAATACAGAACAAAACCTGATTTCTGTGATTAGCAAATGAAGTTTTTTGCTTCAGTTTGCCTTGCCTGGTTTGTTTGGGTTTCCTGCTGTGAGGCTGTACCTGGTTTGGAGTTTCTTGTCTCCCTCCTTGTTCCCCCAGCTCAGTCTCCCCATCTGAGTTTATTCCACCTCACACCTCCATACTCACCTATGCACAGAAAAGCTTTGATTTTAAAGCTGCTTTCCTCAGCTGATTTATCTCTTTTTTGTTTGCTTTTCCCTTTCTTCTCCCTTCCCATCCTGTTTTTCTGGGTGAGTTTTGTCCCCTTTGAGGGGCAGCTGTCGGAGCCCCTGCCCTGGACTGCAGGTTGATGCTGTTTGTCCCTTCTGTGTTTGCCCCGGGCCTTGGCTGGCACAGACACTGAGCTCAGACCTTCCTGGGGGTGGCACAACGGAGTCTTCAGCGTTTGGAGGGGCAGAACAGGGAGCAGGGGATGGGCTGGCACTGCTGTGAACACTCATTTAATCATATGAGGACTTGGGATTGAGCTCTGAGTGGGCTGAGCTGGTTCTTTTTGGGTTGTGGTTGGTTGGTTGAGGTTTTTTTGCTATTTTTTTGTTTGTTTGTTTGTTTTCCCCAACACTTCCTAAGCTCGGCCTTCCTGTAAAATCCTGCTTTTTTCACATGTTAGCATGTGAATCGCCTTAGTCCTCACAGCTCCCTGGGGGAGCCACTCTTGTTTTTCCATCCCTACTGTGACAGAAATGCTGCGGGACAAAAATAACCCACCAGAATCTCCCAAAACACACAGAAAGGAGCTGTGCAGCCCTTTCTATCCTTGAATTCCCTACTCCCATTCCTGAGTGATGCCCTGACTGTACCAGCTGTAATTCTTTGGTTGTGTCACAGGTTTGAGGGGGAATCTGAGGCCACTTGTGTGTTTTTATCTCATAACAAGCCACTGTATTAACCAGCAGCAAGTCCCACCAGTGCACAGATCTTGGGAATGATGCAGGTTTTTATTTCTTTGGGAGTTTTTTTGTTTGGGTATTGCTGGAGATTTGTGCTGCCTGGTTGGTACAGAGGTGTCACCTGGCAGGGCTGGCAAAGGGCAGTTGGTGGCAGTTGCTGTGGCAGTTACAGAAGGTCGTTGTCTGCAATTCTTGCACCTCAGGGTCGTTAAAAGAGGCTGAAGTTCCTCAGAGTTCTCTGTGCTTGGTGGGGTTTTCCCTCCCCACACTACTGATGTGGTGCTGGTTTTCAATACTGACCTGTAAGCACTTACAGCTTGATTAGAGGTTGTCTGGAATAAACACCTGAACTCCAGGTAAGTACAGAAAAAGAGCCAAAGTTCTTGCACCGTAAATGGGGTGACAGTGTTGGTGATTTGGGTTTGCTCCAGGGTAGGTGCTGCACAACCAGAGGCTGGGGGGGAACCCTCACCCCAACCAGACCCCCAGAACTCCACAAAACCCAACAAAACAAAACCTGACCCAACAAAAAAAGCCAAACCACTTAAGGGCTGTGGTCTGTGAAGGGTACAGGTTCCATCTGGGGGTTTGAGAGATACAAGGAAATGCTTCATCCGAATTTCACAAAATAACCCTTCCCATGCTGGTTTTTCAGACCTGCTGGGCATGCAGGTGTGGGGCAGCAGAAGCAGCCAGGACTGTCTCACTGTGTGCAGAGTTTACAGCTCCTCAGGTTTGGGTTCCAGCACCGAGTGGCCCTTGGATTATGTTGAGACAACGGTGACATTGCCCCGAGTTTGCTCTCTCAGCCACTGCATTTCAGTGGTGTGCAAAAGCACCCCCATGTCACTGTGGGGCAGGTCCCAGCTGAGCTGGTGCTGTGGCTGCTCAGACAGAGCAGGTTTCCTGCGGGCTGTTCCACAAGTGCTCACAGATCTGCCAGTCCAGGCAAGACTTTTCCTGCCCCCAGCGGATTGAAGACATTGGTGTGCAGACAGCAGGGACTGTCTTGTCAAGAGCTGAGTATCAGTTCCTCCCAGCTGTGTTTATGCCAATAAAACAGTGCGTTATTTACAAAAGAATAGAACCTCACCTCTAACCTGACCAAAGGTTTTGTGTTTAGACAGAGCCCGGATGCTTTGATGTGGAATGGAAAACAAACGAAATGGGTAACAAATCCCCAGCGCTGCTGTTGGGAGCAGATAGAGGTGACCTTTCCTGCTGGCAGCACAGCCAGTGGTTCCTCTGCTCTGCTGAGAAACCTCCAGGTGACTCTTGGCCTCTGGAATTCTCCTGCTAATTTTCAGTTTGAACTGCTTGGGTTTTGTTTTTGTTTTGTGGAGGTATCGCTGGTGTTTGGCTGGGAATGTACACACTGGCAGGGAAAGGGAAACTTGGGATGACCAGTGGGGTTCAATGACACACAAGAAAAACAGTGTTGTGACAATATTATTCTCTATGAACCTCCTCCCTTCCTCTTCCCCCTACCCAAGGCCAAACCCGAGGGCAGAGCTGGGCTGAGGTGGAGCTCTAAGTCCTGTTTTATAAATAGGCTCAGCTTAGCAGGGGGTTGGTGTGTTAGTCTCGGTGCTTGCCTAAGCTGCGAATTGTGTTATATGAGCTTGTAGGAAACACTTGTCATGTTCACATCTCTGGGTGTTCTTAAAAGCAGTTTAAGGCTCCATTTGTGCAAGTCAGACAATGTACTCGAACCTGCCTTTATAAAACCGACTGGATGAGTGAACTCGGAGTCAGAGGGAGCTGCTTTTAATGTTTGTGGGACCTCTTTGTCGTGGATGTCTCTTGGAGAAAGAAAAGTTAATGTAGCCATTTAATCTGTATAATCTCATTAAGCCTGTTTACGGTTAGTTTGAGTTTCAAGTGTATGGATACCTGGGAGACCCGAAATTGCTCCTCTGGAGCAGTTTTTCTAGTGGGTGAGATGTTTATGTGTGCTTGATGGCTAATTCTGTCAGAGGAGGTGGAGAACGCTGCTGATCCATAGATCCTGGGGCTTGGAGGGATGCTATCCTCATTTAATATTCTCCAAATTTGTATGTGTGTGTTTAATATTCCTGAAATTCGGCGGGGCTCGAGCGCAGTTATGAATTATTCTCGTTTGTGGAGTCGTGTGTCTCGAAAGCAGCACATTTTCCACCCTTTGAAGATACACTGTCTGTCACTTGGCAGCGCTCAATGTTTCATGAGCTCTGTGCGTGGGTACAGGGTACAAAGTGGTACAGGATTCCCAGCAAACACTGAATGAACAGGTGCTGCCCAGATTTCAGCTGCCAGAGGAGCAGGAAGGTGTGCTGGGGGTGTGCACATGCCTGGGAGCACTGGCAGGGATTACTGACAGCAAGTCAAAGCCTGGCTTTTTTTTGCTTTTTTTTCAGATTTCCAGCTTCTGTTGTTTATTGTCACGACCTTAATGTTTCTTCAGCTAGGTGTTCTATTTAATTATGATGTTTATAGTAAATACCAGCTCCCTTGGCTGGCTGTGTGCTCAGGCCTGTAGCTCGCAGAGTGCTTTGCTTGTAACTGCATCCCTTGTCTCAGTTCATTATCTGTTAATGGTACTCGACATGACAGGCTTGTTTTGATAAATGGAGGCTGCCAGGAAAGCTGGGCTGGATTTTGCAGGCGGTGGCACTGAGCTTTATTCCACTGAGAAGCACCAGATCACTGTGCACCCCATGGGCAGTTCCAGCTCCACTGAATCCCCATCACGGTCTCATTCTCTCCACTGTGTTTGCCTGACCCATGTGAAGGCAGATTTTGCATTTGTGTATCTGTAACTCACATTTCCCCCCCTACTTTTTCAGAAATCAGTTTTCAGATGTTAAAAGAAAGACTGTGTTAAGTTTATAATGCTGTGACAAACAAAGGTGGATTTCATGCCCAAGAAAAGATGTTTTATTATAATCCATTTCCAAAAGGCAAGACAAAAAGTCCCTATTGCAAAATGGAGCTTGAGAGCGTGCTCTGTGCATGTGTTTTATTTGAGTCTCTGAAATGGGGGCAGATCTCCATATCTCATAGGAAAGCCAATTAGTGAGAGATGAGTTGCCTCTGATGTTGGTGATTGAATGCTGTGGCTGTGCTGCTCAGTCAAGGATCTCCAATATGCTGTGTACAAGCAGATGGGACTGGAGATGCTTTCACTGCCATCTCCCACACTGCCGAATTCGGAAGTTGGTTTGTCTTGGATTTGCAAGACAGTGTCTGGGATTCAAGAATAGTCTGGGATTCAAGAATAGTCTGGGATTCAAGAATAGTCTCCAGTTCTGTTGCTGAGCTCAGACTGCTGGATGCTGCACTCTGCACTCTCTGAACAACTTTCATCTGCTGGGATACAAAAAATTCCATGCATTTAATAATAATAATAATAATAATAATAATAATAATAATAATGATGATGATGATGATGATGATGATGATGATGATGATGATGATGATGCATTTTTCCAGTATATACCGACTTTAAGGATCTGTGATCCAAGCTGGCTGGATCATGTGCCCTAAAGGGATAAGGTGGTTTTCAACAAGTACCATCAAGAAAGGTATTTTTCAAATGATGGAACCTGGCCTGAATTAACTTACTGCTGGAAAGCTCTTTTGGAAGTCATTAGGAGTAAATGCTGATTTAAATACACACTGGAGCAGCAAGTTCCCCTCTACGATTTGCCAGGTGTTGGGCCACATTTGATTAGAAAATTGAAGAGTGAGGATAAATGCCATGTGGTTTCTTTGTGCTGACTCGAGGATTGAATTTCAGCTCTGGCAGGTTTGGAGCTCTCACACGGCTATACTTGGTTACAAAGCTTGTTTTGAACCAGGTCTGGCTTTGCCAGGCTCCAGTGGAGGAGCTGCTGTGGGCTGAATATTGCAGGAGCAGGGCTCGTGCTCTACACCAGCCTCAATTTGTATTGATCACAGCAGTCCTGTGATGTGGCAAGGGCGTTGGAATTAATCAGCTCCTTCAGCTGGGGGGTGTGGGTTTAGGCAGCTATTTCTAGAAAGTACAGAATAAATTTCAAAGTTGGGGCTTTGTCTCCTGAAGGACTCCTGGGCTATGGCATGAGACATGGTAGAAATATGTATTGGATAAATAGAGGGGAAAACACACAACTACAAATAATTAACAGCATCTGGAAAGATTAAGTTGGCAGGCAGTACTTGAGGGTGTCTCTCTAATTAACTGGGTCTGTGAGCCTTAATGATTATTATTATTATTTTGTCTAAATTTTTATTTTTTCAGCTTGCCTTTGTAAAGCCAGCTCTGGGAAGGTGTACTCCTGTCTTTATTTTATAGGTAAAATATTCCTGCACGGCTAGGAAATGGATTTGCTCGGCAGGGATAAAGTGTACGTTGCCCTGAGGTAATGGATTACATAGATGACTTGTTCTGCATGTTATTCTGCAAGGGAAATAGCAAAGCTTTGCTCTAAAATTAAGCCGGTACTAACAGCTGAAAGGTCATGGTTGTGGTGATGAAGAACAGAGCGAGACATTGTGAGACCGAGACGAGTTACACGTTTGTGTGAAAGACGCACAGTAAGATAAATATTCATTATTTTTAAAAACCCCAATTAAACACAATTAAAAGGAACACGTTTTGCTGAGCAGATGAATTTCTGTTTCTGATGGGGGAGGAAGGAAGGAAGCCATGGTGGGAAAGGATTTTAAACAAAATGGCTCACTAATTGAACGCAGTGCAACCAACCCCCCTGTGCGAAGTGTCTTTTCCCGTGACACCGGCCGGGCATCCCTGCCGTGCCCACCCGGGCTGAGCCGTGCCGGGACCCCCGCCCCGGGTTATCCCACCCCCCTGTGCCGGCCGGGGCAGGGCTGTGGTGCTGCAGGAGCACCCCGGGGATGGAGGGGATGATGCTCTGCCTCCCTCCGCCGCCGCCCGCAATGCCTTTTCTCGCTGACCACGCTGTTCGAGCGCTGCCATCAATCACGGGCTCGCGGTTCCGGCGGGGCGGGGGCGGGACGGGCACCGAGCCGGGTGTGTGTCCGTGTGTGTGTCAGCTGCCCCCGGTGCGTGGGGACCGGGGGGACACGGGGGGACACCGGGGAGGGGCAGGACGGAGCCGTGTGTGTGTGAGCTGCCCCCGGTGCGTGGGGACAGGGGG